>KN050107.1:0-29142 GCA_000743315.1 Lignosus rhinocerotis TM02 | reverse complement strand
CCCGCCCCTTACCCCCCTCTCCCTCGCGCGCGTATGTGTTGCTCATGACCAGAGACGTCATATGTAGATGAACGGCTGCTCGTCCACCGGGCCCTTTATCATCCGAGCCGCAACATTCTGCTCGCCCCATATCGAATCGCTCGCTCTCCGAAGCAGCTTTGCGCGTTGGCAGCCCGGTATGTCTCGCCCAGTACTACCACTTCCCCATTGGCACCCACACACACGCATACCCTACCTACAGAACAATTCCAGACCCTATCCGCCTTCACCCACCTGCGCAGGCTCAAGCTAGTCCTCGCCTCCCCCACCGCCTTCTCCCCCGTCCCCTGGCCCCTGCCCGCCAAGTCGAGCCTGATCCGGATCTACGCGCAGGCGACGCGCCTCATCCTCGCCACCCTCGCCTCCTCCTCCGTCCCCGCTACCGACGTGTACAGTCCTGACACGCCCCACCCGGGCGGCAGCGGCGGCATCCGCGTGATCGACGTCGCGTACGAGCCTGGCCAGGGATCTTGGCGGTACCTCTCGGGCTCGGGCTCTGGCGATGGGGCGCACGACACTGCGGCGGACCGTGATCAGGGTGCTTCCACCTCCACCTCCACCTCCGCTGACACGGGCACGCGTGAGGGTGCGGACGAGGAGGAGCCTCCGTACACGTACGAGCAGAAGCGGAGCGTCGCGCTCGGGATGCTGCTCGACGGGCTCGAGGACGCCGTCTTCCTCCGCCGAGACGACGGCCCTCGCCCTCAAACACTCGAGGGACGTGGACTCGACCCCGAACCTGAGCGGCCGCAGCTCAGACCGCCCTTTGCGGGCCTGCGTGCGCTCAGGCTCCGGTTCTGGGACACGCCCTTGCCCACGAAGAGCGGGAAGGCCCGGCCCGGGAAGGACGGCAGGGACGACGTGTGGTGGGACGCGCAGGTGTCGCAGCGGCTGCCTGCGCTCTGCGCGATGGGCATCTTGTCGGTCGAGATCATCCGCGGACGTGAGTGGGCGTTCAAGCTTTTGTTGCGCTCTCGAGTGTTCAGCCCGGGAAATTGGAATCCGGGCTGTTTGCCTCAACCCTCCCGCTGACTGACCCTTGCTGACCGACCGACGCTGCAGGACGCAAGGGAGAGGGCCCGCTTTGGGATCCCGAAGACGAATCGGAGGCGCGCGGAGCGGGAGTAGAGTAGACACCCAGCGCCCATGGGACACGGACTCCAGATTCACGATAATGGTCGACTGTGGATTGTAGATTGTGGGTGGAACGGCTGCATGCTGAGGGAGATTGGTTAACGGAGCTGCGGTTATCATGTCTTTAGGGCAAGCATAGCTACCAAGTAGAGGCGTCACGCTGACCATGCGCGCACAAACGTAAACATCCCCGCCGACCATCCAACAGCTCGCGTACGAACATCAACCATTAAAACAAACATCTTGCAATGTCTCGCTTGCGTTCAAATCCAACGGAGTCCTTTCACGCCACACAATGCAAGCGATGTCGATCACATTTTGATACAACGAAGAATCGTAAGGACACACCCACCCACAACGTACTATGTGGGGTCAAGAGACGATATGGAGAAGAGGGGATAGAGGGACAAGCAGTACACTGGGGACGCCGGGACTCCTAAAAGTACAAGCCGCATTGTGACGAAGACCGAGACGCATCGGAAGGAGACGACCTGGACGAAAACGACGAGTGCTACCAGAAAGGACAGCGAGGGGGCAAAGGAGTGTTGTGGATGAGTGAGTCGAGCAAGAAACATGTAGCGAGGAGATGGGAAAGAGATAGAGACGAGACGTCACACAAGACGCCTCGGGAAAGGAAAGCATGGAAAGTGGGACGCGCAGACATCTATGGCCTACATCGTTGTCAACACATAGACTTGCTTGCACAGAGAGACAACACACCCACAACAATACTTTCAGTAGCCACCACCCTGCTGGTAGCCACCCTGGTAGCCACTCTGACCGTTGTAGCCTCCACCACCGTAGCCTCCAGACTGGAAGCCCTGCTGGCCGTAGCCGCCTAGAATATCGATTCGTCAGCACCCTTGCCAAATCAGGCGAGCGCAGCCTTGCGCAGTACTCCAACCAGCTTGGCCAAACGTACCTTGACCGCCGCCGCCATAGCCTCCACCGTAGCCACCACCCTGGCCTGAAGGAACGTTAAAAGTCCATATCGAACACCATGAAACAAGTAGCGGTAAGTGACTCACTACCGCCGTAACCGCCGCCGCTACCACCGTAGCCGCCGCCGCCGCCGCCGTAGCCTGATCACAGATAGAATATCAACAAAAAATCCAAACACCGCTAAAAAAATTCTGACCTCCGCCGCCTCCACCGCTGCCGCGAGCGTTGGCGAGGTTAACCTTGATGCGGCGACCGTCGAGCTCCTGCTCGTTGAGACTCGTAATCGCGTTCTGGGCCTCAGAACCGGAGCTGAAGGTGACGAAACCGAAACCACGGGAACGACCAGTGTCACGGTCGCGCATCACGATCGACTGCAAACACAGATCCGCGAAGCAAAGACATGAGCACAAAGAGGCATGAGCGAAGAGACCTCCTGGCCGATTTTACACAGCCACAAGACTCTCATGGGACGGGAACGCGCGTACGTCGAGGATTTGGCCATGCATAGCGAAAGCCTAAAATTGCGAACAAGCGCATGATGACTAATCAGACACGGGACACGAGCAAACACGCGACGGAAGCCGTCGCGTGGTAAGAACCAGACTGACACTGCGCAGGTTATCATCGGTAGTGTTCCAGCTCAAGTTGCTATACACGGGACACAGAAGGGTATCAGTCGAGCGGTCCTGATAGCGGGCCTACACATGGAAGCCGTGTGTGGAGTTCAACGAAACTGACCCAACGTAAACTTTGGTAGACATGATGATGATGATTGAATCGAGACTGGTAGTTATACAGTTACAGCGGGGACCTTTCTTGAACGAACCGACGAAACCGAAATTGCACGGAACCGGTACGGAGACAGACAAGCAAGAGACGGGAGCAAGAGCAGGATGGCGATCGTTGGAGGAGCCCTCGATTTATAAACACCCACCCCCACTTTCAAACTCCGGAACTCAAAATCTGCGGCATCTCTGCGAGACATCTCTACACCGCTCTAGCCCCCCACCAGCCAATGAGCGTTCCTCACGTGCGAGCATTGGGAATTCCAGAACACCCCCTGTTGGGGAGAGGGGGGACCTGATCCAGACGCATCTGCCAGGCAGAGTTAGGGAAGCGATGAAATGGAAGCCACCCCAAGCGGCTCACACAAGACACTCCCAGGCACTCTTATTTCAAACTCACTCGGGCAATGCATCAATTGCTAGCGAAAACAGCCGCGGGAAACAAGTGCGCGATGGTGACAGAGACAACTGGGAAATGCAGGGATAGGTGCGCGTAGGATGATGTATATGGCTCCGCTGGCAAGCGTCAATTACTACAGTATCGCCGCCTGGTGTCGTATCGTGTCGTGAATCGTCAATATAGCATCAACAAAGAAAAACGGTGGGAAGCTGGGGCACGGATATGGACGGCATGTGGGAGACGGTGGGATAACGGGATAGTCATGTGCAGCAGAAACAGGGGATGGACCTGCTCACTCGGGCATTCAGATCAGGACATGCTCTTCCTCTTATCCTTCTTGTCCTTCTTGATCTTCGACCCCTTCGGTTTTGCGACCTCGCTCGATACGCTAGGGCTCGGACTGTCCTTGGACACGGCCACATCCTTCGAGCTCCCTTCATCTGTGCTCGATCGCGCCGTGTTCTCGCGTTTCAGGCCAGGGATCATCCCAGCAATGGCAGGAATGGACGTCGAAGAGCCTTGTCTGCGAGTGGTGATTGAGATGCGCCGCGCGAGCCGCTGAATGCCCTGCGTAGACAAAGTGCGCCTGCGCTTTCCATCGGCCTCTGGGTCCGGCGTGCCAGTCCGCTCTGGAGTCTGTGCCTCCTGGAAGGTTACTCCGGGGCTCTGCGCACGCTCAGCAACGGATCCCTCCCGCACAGAGCCAGTCTCTGGGGAACCAGGGAATGTGACAGGGGCAGGGCTGTCAGATGTCGGGAACGACACCGGGGCGGCGCTGTCGGCAGAAGGGAATGAGATAGGTGCCGATTCCTCGGAGCTGGGGAAAGCCACAGGCGCAGCGGCGGAACTCTCAACACCTGGCTCATCGCTCACGACCTCGCACTCTGCAGGCACAAAGGCTTCTTCGGTATCACCTGCTCCAGGGAATGCAACAGATGGACTTTCAGCGAGCTGTTGCTCGGCTGTCTGCGGTGCGCTGGGCTCGTTATCGCGGAAAGTCTCTTGAGCGACTTGTGCGGCCCCTACTTGCGGAGCGCCGTTCAGCTGATCTGGCTCGGCCGTGGGTTCACCTCCATCGATGTCAAACCCGATCACTATAGTAGACTTGCGGTGGGCCGATGCCTCGTCGTTGCTAGAGACCTGGTCTGCCCACATCTCAGCGAAGACACCGCCCAAGGCAAGGAGTTCAGCATGAGTTCCTTGTTCTACAATGCGACCATCCTTGAGCACAAGGATCCTAATTTATTGTGTCAGCAGACTATAGTTGTGAGCTGTCACTATCACGTACAAATCAGCTGTGGCGATAGTCTGGACAACAAGCAGAGCGTCAGAGGTGGTTCGCCTTCTGATAGGAAGTGGCACTCACTGAAAGTCGATGCGCGATAGAAAGGGACGAACGACCCTGCACAAGGTTCTGCAACGCCTTCTGGATATCCTTCTCGGTCGATGTGTCCAGAGCGCTGACATTGTAGGTGGTCATGAGCGCATGATTGAATCATAGGAACCAAATATCGAACAAACCTTGTAGCCTCGTCCAAAAGCAGAATGGGTGGATCTTTGAGAAGCGTGCGTGCGATGGCAACACGCTGTTTTTCACCCCCGCTCAGCCTGATCCCGCGCTCGCCCACTTTCGTCTCGTAACCGTCGGGGAAACTCAAGATGCGGTCGTGTATTTGGGCGGCCCTTGCGGCGGTTACAATTTCTTCCTGGGTTGCGCCGAACTTGCCATAGCTATGGAGCGATGTATAGGTTAGCGTCCATACTCTTGTTCAAGAGCCCAGGATTTCTCACCCAATGTTGTAGCCGATGCTGGCATTGAAAAGGACAGGGTCTTGAGGAACAACACCGATGGTCTTTCTCAAGCTTGCCTGTGTAACGTCGCGAATGTCTTGCCCATCGATTAAAATACGGCCCTCGCCCTCCTTCAAGTCGTAGAAGCGGTACAAGAGGCGCAAGATCGTGGACTTGCCCGCACCCGATTCACCCACAAGAGCTACCGAAGAGCCCTTCGGCACCTTGAAAGAGACGCCATCGAGAGCAGTGGTGCGTCCATCGTAAGAAAAGTTGACGTTATCTGACAATGCGATCAGTATATACGCGTTCCAGAGGACCGCAATGGAGAAATGACCCACCGAATTCGATTTCGCCAGTTTCTATGATAAGGTCCGGAGCATTCGGCTTGTCGTTGATCTCTTTGTGTTCACTGAGCAGCTTCAACAGGCGCTCGGTGTCGACGAGGGACTGATTGATCGTGCGATACAGATATCCAAGCATGTTGAGGGGTCCGTAGAGCTGCGCGAGATAGGTGATGAAGAAGACAAATTCGTGCGGCTTCGACTCTCCCCGCACAACGCGCATAGCAACGATCATTGAGCCGACGAGAAGACCCAATGTCTACGCATATGATTCAGAGGCCATGGGGAAGAAAGTGATAACCCCAATGTCTACGCATATGATTTAGAGGCCATGGGGAATGAAGTGATAACATATCAACACGTACGATGATGAAGTTCTGTACAAGGTTCAGGAGATTCAGAGAGACTAGCAAATTTCATGTTGATCAGCACACCTGTGTAAAAGGAAGAACGGATCTTACTCATGACTTTATACTCAAAGCCTTGGTATTCGCGGATGGCATCGCGATAACGTTCGCCCTCGTGCTGCTCTCCGTTGAAGTACTTCACCGTCTCATAGTTTAGCAGGCAGTCAGTGTGAATGCCACGAATGAGCACGTCACGATCATTCATCTGTCTCCGAAGCTTCGTGCGCCATCTTGTAAGGACAACACTTGCCGCGACTACGAAATTTGGTGAGCAGCTATATGCGGTCTGACATTATTCGAGCTCACCGTACGCAGCCATGACGAAGAAGATGACCACCGCGAGCGTCCATTCGAAGTACAGAACGAAGAAAACGAGGGCAACAGCGATGTCGGCGAATGTGGGTAGGACATTGAAGACGAGCGTCTATGGATAGTTAGCGTATCTTCCTTGAATGTAAACACAAGGAAGCACACCTCGAAAGTATGGTTAATAGCCGCACCACGATCTAGGATACGCAAGATCTCTCCAGTCTTGCGACGTGCATGGAAAGCAAACGATAACTGGAGTAGGTGGTCGAAGGAGAGCTGCGACATCTCTAGAAAAGCAACAATCAAGACGATGTCGAAGTGCAGTAATGGCGTCACGCGCACCTCTATCAGAATATTGCATTACGGGGATCCAGAGGGTCTGTGATATTAATTTAGTGATTGTGCACAACTGAGCGTTGTGGTGGAACGCACGTCACGCAGCGCAGCCAACCCGCCGGTCGCTTGTAAGAACCTCAAGCCAACGTATGCACCAAGATACGGCCATGGCGAGACTTGTGAACCCTCTTCAAAAATGCGGACGAGCTCTGCGAATACGAGCGGAACGAGGACATTGACCACTCGACCCACAATCATAACCAGGAAGCACAGGAACTACACTCAGACGTAAGCGTCAAATCACGGGATAAAAAACGTGTTCCACGCACGGCAAGGAATTGCAGTGCGAAGCTCTTCGATGGCCAGAGATAGGGTGTGATATGCTTGATCCGGGCGAAGATCTCGTCCCATGATGGGTCAAGCGCAATGTCCTCTTTCGCCTCCTACGGAACCAGGACGATTCAATGGAAAGACACGCTTCAGTAAACCCGCAATGCGACTAGAAGCGCGTCATTTCGCTCACCTGAGCCTTCGGTGGGGGGACACGAACTGTGGACGGAGCCGGCGTGTTGGTTCGGGTGGTGGGTCCCGAGTTTTGACCAAGGGAGCGTCCGCTGCGGAAAGTCCCATACTTGCTCGCCTCGGCGGAGAAGGGTGAGAGGCCCGCGGAGGGAGCGGCAACGTCTTGGGGAGGGAGAAGCAAGCTGGTGTCTGTGGGGGCCTCCTCGTCGGGAGCCTCGACGGGTACGTAGGAAATACGGGGGAACAGCAGAGCAGACCAAAGAGGTACAAGTAGTAATACACGGAATGAAGGGAATGCGAGATGCAGCAGCAAATCAGTCGAGATGGGTTCTGTGGTATGAGCTATATATCAAGTCAGTGGCGCTTCGCGTGACGACATGGATGGGAAACATCGAGGGGCCTCAGCATACGCGGGCCACCTCGTCGAAGAAATGGCAGTAGCGAAGTATTGAACACGCATATACCGAGGTGAAACATGACGTTTCTCTTGCGGAAGCAACGGAATCTTGCCATCACCTCGAAATACGCAGTTCCGGACTCGGGGAAGGTGGTTACGGGATCTGAAACACTCACGAGCAACGGCGAGGACCAAGAGAATGACCTGTGCGATATCCAACACAAGGGCGGCGAAGATGGCGACCTTGTGTCTTCTCAAAGACCAAACATCGACGCCCCGAACTTCCTTCCACGCACCAAGTGCGGCCAGTCCAGCAAAGGCAGCGAGACCGACGACCGCATTGACTTCGAAGCCGGTTAATGCGGGCCACTCCTTGCGGAAAACAGCCCAGACGAGGAATGTGAGTCCGTCCAGAAGGTAGGTGAGACCGGTGAGTGAAAGGGTGGCATAGATGAGGGCGCGACGATGCGTGCGTGTAGCGACGACGACAGAAGTGATGGGCGAATGGGACTGTGGGGCGGGCGAGGATACAGGCGAACGGGTGAACAACAGCGAGAGGGTGGAGAGGAGGACTATGCTTGGCGAGAGAACACGGAGGATGAAGAGCGGCGTGAGGGCCGCGGTGGGGATGTTGGGGGCCATGAGAGTCGTCGCCGGCGTCGTCGCTGGGCTCGACGTCGTCGTGGGTCGTGAAAGAGAGAGAAAACAGCGGAAGGGTTGAAAAGCGACGCGCCTCGTGTTGTGGCCCAAGCTCTTATCGGAAAGACCTTCTGCCTCAGGGCCTAAGCGGGTTTCGCTTGCTGTCCGGGACGTACCAGCCGACACTGGATCTCGTCTTCTCTTCGACAATGCGCAATGGCGATTGGCCGAGCTCCGTTGTGGCGCTTGCCATCCTCCCTACAGGATGATGTCAGATTACCGCGCTTGTGGCCTTGGCCCTCAGGATCCCGCCTCCCGCTCACGCCTGTACAGTATAGCTAGTGGCAACCAGAGTACATATACACTGACACAATTCGAGGGACACGGTATCGACAGCGACATACATCGCAAGGTACACGCTCACACTACAACAGATACCGGAGTTAGATGGCCACGACTTCACACATAACTCTCTTTCCATCAATCACATCTCGTCCCCGCGCTTGAAGGCTTTCTCAATAGTCCCGTCCTTCAGTTTGTAGCCATTTGCCGCGAAAAGCTTTGACCGCAGGAAGGGAGAGGTGTCGTATATGTCATGTTCCTTGGCCTGCAGGCCGGGAATTAGTGTCCGACTCACTCGCAGCAAAGAAGCCACGAAAAACTTACCCGCTCATCCAGCTCAGACACTTTGACCGTGATCGACTCGGGCTGCTGATAGTGCTGCAACTGATAGTACCGCGCCTTCTCCTTTACGATCTGACCGAGGATGAAAGAGAGCAGCTCTTCGTGGTCGCGTGCCTGCGTGAGGTATTTGCGGAATCCCTGTTGCGCCACAACAATTCAGCCACGAGCTACTCGGGTGCTGAATGGAATCACGACTCACGCGCTCCAGCGTCTTCTTGATCGACATCTTCTGTGCATTGACGAAGCTACCCACTGCGACAGAGATCGCAAGGTCGATATCGTCTCCGCGCACATACTCTCGAAGAGCCATCTTCGCACTAGCCTCCGCCATGCGAATCATACTCTCCAGGAGACGCACCGTCACGGGATACGATCCCGTTGCGAGCGACTCGCGGCGAAGATCTGAGAAGAGTCGCGAGAGCTTCTCCTGGTCCATGTCGTACAGCTTCGGCCGCACTTTCTCCTTCGCGTACATGATGTACTTGCGAAGAAGGTCTTGGGGAATAACCTATCATGATAATGAGTGAGTCAACAGACGCGGCGAAGACTGTACGCACATCAGCATCAAGACTAGTTCCAACGTCCATTTCATCCTGCTCCGAGTCAAACTTGGGATGACTGCGAAGATGGCTGCCAACCACGAAACGGGCGAGCAATTCATCCTGGACCGGGTCAACCGTATCTTTTACAACGCAGAGGACGTCGAACCGCGACAGGATGGGTTCCGTGAGCTCGACATTCTGTTGGAAAGGGATGGTAGGGTTGTAGCGCCCCCTGATAGGGTTCGCGGCGGCGATGATAGCGCATCGAGCCTGCAGGGTTGTAATGATACCGGCCTTCGAAATTGAGATTGACTGCTGTTCCATTGCCTCGTGAATCGAGGTTCTATCAGCATCGTTCATCTTGTCGAATTCGTCGATCAAGCAGGTGCCCTTGTCCGCGAGCACCAGCGCACCGCCCTCCAGTGTCCACTCCCGTGTGATTGGATCTTTCCGCACGCTGGCGGTGAGACCTACTGCAGACGCGCCTTGGCCTGTCGCAAAGACAGATCTATGTGCTGTCTTCTCGACGTACTTGAGGAACTGTGATTTAGCCGTACCAGGATCGCCTAAGAGTAGCACATTAATATCCCCACGAATGCGATGCTTGCGCTTGATATCCTTAGACACGCCGCCAAAGAGGGAAAGAGCGATGGCAGTCTTGATGTCCTCATGCCCGTAAATGGATGGAGCAATGGACTTGATAATGCGTTTGCGTATCCGGTCATCACGTGCAAGGGCACGGATCTCCTTCTCATCTTCTTCAGTCAGTCGGAAGGCGGCGAATTGATCCTCTTTCTTGTTAATATGGTTGGCTTCCAGAATAGTGGAGAAAACAGGGAAACCGTTCTTGGAGTTGAGCGACGCGTCGAAATTGTTCCGGTAAACACCAGTGATTTCCTGTTACGCCATAAGGACACGCCGTGAAGATACTAATGGCAAGACTCACAATCTCCTCTCCAGGTTTGGCATTGTCGATAAGGTCCCATAGCAGCACAACCTCTCGATGCCGAGGAAGACGACCAGGAGGTACAGAGCCCGGAGATTCCTGCAGTGTCAGCTTCTGATAGTTCCGATATACGGTCTGTGAATGTGTCAACCCCGCGTCTGTCGTTCGTTACCAGGTATATACGCACCTGTTCAGAGTTTACAGCAAAGGGCCCTTTGCTCTCGCAGTAGGGGCAATAACTAACTTTAACCTCCCTCGTGGCATCCTGGTAGAAGGGGCCTAACACCGCATTGCATTTGCGACAATCGAACTTGACATATTTCAGTTGGGGGAAGACGCCCGTTCGACGCGTAACAACGCCAGATACACGAACGAGCGTGTTCAAATGAGACCTCCGAAGGTCGCGCAAAGAGGAGCTGAGAGGAAGGTCGGTGATGCGGACATGGACCTCAGAGTGGATGCGCTCGTAGGCTGGATAGTATATCAGGATTGCACTTAGAGCAACCTCATCGAAGATCGTCAACATCGCCATGGGACAATTGGTGAGGAAATAAGCAAGAATGGGCTTCGAGTCGGCCAAATGAAGGTATGACACTTCGAGCGACTCGGAATTATCTGCGCGGACCAGTGAACAAGGCTACATGTAGGACCAGCATATGAACTCACTTTCTCCAAGATGACGGATGCGCAGACCATAAACTGATGCCCCGTGTTCGTCCACGTATGTCATGAGGAATTGTCGGAAGTGTCGGACGATAGACCGGCGCACACGCTCATTGGCGATCCACTCCGCTATCGATTTCGCTTTGATATCACTGAGCTGCTCTATAGGCAATTCCTATGGAGAGGGTTTGGAACGATGCGGAGTGATGGATTGTCCAGATGGCACAGTACTCACATCGTCCACTCCTTGCATGTCGTCCATATCCCTCCTTTCGTCGTATTGTCGCCGGGTACGCCTCTTCATCCCTGAAAGCAGACCGCCATCAAGCCCATCATCCTCAATATCATCACTCTGAAGGAACTCTGGCATGCGAGTCCGAGCTTCCGCGCGAGCACCACGCCTTCTACCACGTTCAAGACGATCACGGCGCGCCATGCTGACTTCCGCTGCTCGCCTCTGAGCTGCTGACATCTCCTCAAATTCGTTCTCATCGTCAATGTCGCGGTCGGAGTATCTGTCTAGAAGCTGGTTTGTGGCATAATCACTAGAAACATTGTGTCAGTGTCCGTATCATATTGAGTCACAAGCCAGAGGAGTTAAAGGGAGTAATGCGGGCCATGACTCTCGTTCCGCAGATTGTACAACAGCGCGACAGAGGAATGATCCTCACGCATACAGCGTTAAATTGTTCTCTCAAGGTGGTCCATCGCAGAAGCGAGCGACCACAGGTGTCGACTTCGATGCGTCTGTAGAATCTTTACCCGCAAGTATCGAGTACAGTGCAGAAGCAGGACCAAGAACAAATACTACGACCACTCACTCTTCGAACTCTTCAGCGAAGAGGTCCTCTCCTTCGTCGTCCTCGTCCGGTTCATCGTTCATATCCCTGACTGCGTCTCGTTCATCCACGCTGTCGTCCGTGTCCGAGAAGGGTGCAGGTGGTGAGGAGGGGGGAAGAGAGGAGTCTTCATCGCGTTCAACGCGTGATGGCCCCGGAGGCGAAGATCCTGGAGGAGGTGTCACCGAGCGAGGGCGTTTAGCACCACGGGGAGTCTGAGATATGTCATGAGTAATGCGCAATGCGTATAAAAAGGTGCTGCGTACTGTCATATTCAATTTTGTGAGGATGAAAAGTGATAGGTGGTAGTGATAGACGGAGAAGAGAGACAGGGCAAGGTTTGCACGACGCGTCGCGCTCATTAGCAGCGGAGCCTAAATTCGCCACAATCGCGTCGGATTGGCGCCGAGGTTGTGCAAAATCCTGGCGCTTGACTCCTGGCGCGTAGTGGACGTTGAACTCCTCCTAACCACCAGTGACCACTCCGTCTTGCCTTGTGCACCCACTTGCTATAGTAGAATCCGTCTCATTGCTTCTACAACTCCTTGTATCTGCACTGCACTTCATACTATCAGCAGCATCACTTGACCATTTGTGTCGACGCTTTAATCTGGGCCAACTTGGTCGGAAACAGGAACCAAACCGGCTCTTGGGGACATGTCAGAACTGACAACATCTAGAGTCAACCGACAGCTGCGGTCTCTTCGCAATAAATGTGCTGCTCTCACCTCCCTTACGCCCGCGGCTTCCCGGCCCACCGTCATAGTCACTTATGGCCACTCGTCGCGCAACGGAAGAAGTGCCGTAGAACATGCGGAAACTCCTCCTTTGGCAATCTTGCAGTCATTGGACAAGTTTGGAGCAAGGCTACATTTGGACCGTGCTATCATTGAAAGTATGCAGCTTTCAAAACGCATCTACGAGGTCCGCGATGCGTTCAAAAACATCGTCCATTCGGTTTTTGGTGCTCAGTCCAGCGAAGGTAGAGCATCACAGCGCGTCTTGCCTTTGACTGCCTTGTGTGCGCGACTCATCGGGGAACACATGCAAGCCGAGATGGATGCCTCCTTGGAAGACTGCTCGTACACTGAAAGCCGTCAAGACGAGATCCGCAGCAAAGTCATGGACGAACTGTACGAATATGTACCAGACTCATACCGCAAGTCAGAATCTCCAACAAACTCTGCGCGTCGTTTTGACACTGACAAAAGTGCTAGTCATACGCTAGTAGCGCATGCTCTCACATACATCCTTCAGACATGTCCCCATCACCCCACCCTCTTACACGCTCTACTGGAGGTCTGCGTCTCTTATAAATTGACTGCAGAGGCGCACAGTGTTCTCCAGGATTTCTTCACGGTATCCATTGTTCCGCGGCGCAACCCATTTGCCGGGTGTCCCCTCACGCATCCTGCGCACAAGAACTTCTTGATCACACTTCGCGACACATGCACAGGCTTAGGATCACTTCCTGTTTCCCCAGATCATATACCGCTGATCAACGACCGCACCTTCACGCGTCTTCTAGTTGATGCATTGTCTGCGCCTTTCCCTGAGCAAATGCATGCATGGACATCTCAAGCAGTCGCCCGATTAGCCCGTGAATTCCGCAAACAGGATTTCGCAGGTGGCTTTGTTCCTCTTGTTACAGGTCTGGTGTTTGCTCTCGTGCACCAAACCAAGGCGAAGAAGAGGTCCGGCTGGAAGAATGGCAAGGCTCTCGATGACGTGCCGCCAAAGGTGTATGATGAAGCATTAGATCGCTTAGCGAAGTGGCTCGTTTCGATGCTCGACGTTCTTCAACATCTCCCTCCTACCACGAACAGCACGGAAGCATATCAAGCTTGTGTGGATCTTCTTGTTTACACAGAGCCGTTTCACCTACATGTCGTCTCTATGGCGCCAACGTCTCCAGCTACGTGCGTTGCGGATGCCCTGTGTTGTTTGGCCGCTTATTGCCTCACCTCACCTCTCACTCCTCCTGCTTCTGCGACGGATTCAGACCTATGCGCATTAGAAAGACTCCTTCGTTCTGCAGATGTAAAGAACCAGACCTTCGATGGGCTAGTCTCATACATATTCCCTTCACCTAACATCGCCATGTTCCAAATGCCCCTCTCTAACCACCCCGACGACACAGCCACCCCACCTCCTGCAAACCCGACTATCAACGCCCAAGGACTAGGCGCTATCGACACTCTTGTGCGTCCATTGCGCGATCGCAACCTACTCAAGTGTGAAGTGGCGCTTTATCGTGGTGCGCTCGAACATGTCGAAGCTCTCATGTCCGCTCCCTCGCACGCCTTACCCCCGATGCTGCAGCTCGGCCGCAAAGTGCTCTCCGATCTTCGGCTTCAGCTCTTGGATCGCGCGGAAGACGCTGAGCGACGCTGCTATGGCAATGGCTCAGACCCGTCGCTGCCACAGAACGGTGGAGGTGAGTGGGTTTGGGAGGAGATGGTCGGTTCGTGGGTGGTGCAATCTCCAGCTCCTGTTCAGGCGAAGAGGATGCAGGAGAACGATCTCGAGCGAACTCGCAAGCGACGCAGGAAGGAAGTCAGTGGTGGTGTTGTGGCCAGTTCTTCACGGTTGGGCTCTCAACGCGAAACCGTTCCGAGAAGAAGCGACTTCCGTGTTCCTTCCAACCAGTCTGATGGCGGATTTCCAAGTTCTCCTTTCATTCGCTCCTCGTCGCCATCGACGTCGACATTCGCGAAGAGAGGCGCTGTCTCTGTTTCTGTCGGAACGAGCCACCCAGTGCCGCGCGGCCCAAGTGCGTCCTCTACCTCCAAGAACAAGGAGAACAACTCTTCGGACGACGATGAGGCCTATCAAGACCTCGGAACCGACCCCCTCATCTCTGGGGAGACAGACACTACACCCGCTCCCCGACGCATCCGCAGCTTCGCCACCATTCTAGCCGACGCGCAACTAAACACGATCTCCCTCCGAGCCGAACGCGCGAATGCGGCCAAAGCGAGAGTGAGCGCCAGTGCCAAGCCCCGCGCATCTGCTCCTCCACGTACCTTTGTGGTTCCGGAGTCTCCTGCATCGGCCTCTGCGCCCCCCCGGCAGCAGTCAAGCTTCGCGACCCTCATGGCGGACTCGCAACGGAATGTCATCTCCCTTCGCGAGGAGCGTGCAAGAGAGCGCGCACGAGCGGAGGCTCTGCACAGGGGTCGTCAGGCGATGAACAACGAGTCGGGTCCTGGTCTCAAGCGCAAGCGACACACATTTGCGTTTGAGCGGCCGTCGTCGGATTCGGAGGACGTTCTTGACAGCGTACCTCTCCCTGAACCGGGGAGTAGTCCAATGCGTGAGGGTCCTCTTGTGGAGCCGTCTTCGGACGACGTGCTCAACCTATTCGCGTACTCGGATTCGTCGCCTGTGGCTACTCGCCGCCGAGTACGGTAAACCTGTTCATCCGGGAGCTGGACAGCCACAGCGGAATTAAGATAGCTCAGCAAACCCGCTGGGACAATAATGTCACATCCGGCAAGGGTTGTTGTAATATGTAACAGAGGCCAAATAGCGGCGGGTTGGGGGCTGCGTTGTGATGCTTGACGTGCCGCTAAGGTCTGATCAGTACAGTATCTATCTGAAGCATGCTATAGCTATCAAGTTCTCCAACCCTTCCCAAGATGTGATGAACATTGTGTGTTATTCCGGTGTAATCTCATGAGATTGTCATAGGAAGTGTATCCGATGTATGTTACTAGGCTTACTAGTTGTGAGACACATGTTGTTTGTGTCCATAGGTCCACAGACAGTCACAAAGCAAAGATTGCCTCAGTAGTGCTGAGAAGAGGGTGAAAAGAGCAGGGAAACCCATGCTCTGTATTGAATATTTGAATACCTCTAGAGTCGTGAGATGAAGTTGGGAGGTTTGAAAGGTATTGAGTTGGAAGACAGTCATCAGTAGGCGAAGCAGGATGTGTAACAACAGAAGCGAAAAACTCTAGAAGAGCATCCGTTATACTATCATGAGTTGGTACTGATGGGAAAAGTGATACTTCGGATGCATTTTGTGTTATGATAGTCAGTATGATCAAAACACATGCAGTATGATATCAGGACTTGACGGACGTTGAGTACGATACTTCCGGTTTACGGGAACTTAGGCGCCCTAGGAATACTTCATCCTTCACCGATCATTTTCCCCTTTTTGGTCTGATCCTGTTTCCTTGGTATCAACTGCTGATATGGCCTTGCACTCACTATATATTCGACACGCTAGCTACCCATCACCTCATCGTTCTTCCCCCCGAACGTTGAGGTGAGTATATCCAGTATTATCCATCACTTGATATTCGTGTGTACTGACTGTAACGACGCAGACTAACGTCTGCGTCTATTCGCTACAGGTTCGCATAATACATATGATCGTTCTTCCCCCGAACGTTGAGACTAACGTCTGCGTCTATTCGCTACATTTTGATAGCACTCCAATAGTGGGATAGCAACAATGTGCTGCCAATTAGCGCCAGTTGGCTAGAGGATCTACTGGTATAACAAAACAACAAAGAAGAACAAGAACAGGGTAAGCCTCAGAGTCTACACATTTCTAAAGAGGAATTCTCTACATTAAACAGAATGGTACGGATAAAGGCATGAACTAAAGGTAAAGTCTACAAATGCGAGTGCGAGTGGGTCTATCTATGTATGAAATGATTATTTGGCTGGACACGGGCATCGAGGGGTCCTTTTTCGACGCATACCTGCGCAGTCTCAATCCCGATCAATTATGCTGTTGCCACGCCAGAGCCTTGAGCTGTAGCCTATATCTGGGCATTCACTCACAAGACGGCGTCTCACGGGTAGAAATCGCATGCATAGGACTACCCAGATGGGGACGAGGATGGTTAGGCGGGGGTGCCTGCAAGGTTCATCCAGGGTGCCGACTTGACCTCCTGCAATCCGCCTAAGGCTGCTTCCGCATCCACACGTGTGAGCTTCCGTAAGCCTCAGAGTCTACACATTTCTAAAGAGGAATTCTCTACATTAAACAGAATGGTACGGATAAAGGCATGAACTAAAGGTAAAGTCTACAAATGCGAGTGCGAGTGGGTCTATCTATGTATGAAATGATTATTTGGCTGGACACGGGCATCGAGGGGTCCTTTTTCGACGCATACCTGCGCAGTCTCAATCCCGATCAATTATGCTGTTGCCACGCCAGAGCCTTGAGCTGTAGCCTATATCTGGGCATTCACTCACAAGACGGCGTCTCACGGGTAGAAATCGCATGCATAGGACTACCCAGATGGGGACGAGGATGGTTAGGCGGGGGTGCCTGCAAGCTTCATCCAGGGTGCCGACTTGACCTCCTGCAATCCGCCTAAGCCTGCTTCCGCATGCCTAAGGCTGCTTCCGCATCCACACGTGTGAGCTTCCCGGGCTGCTCTCCTCCTACTGGTGCCTTTTCTGGATGCGATGAAGGTGATGATGATGACCCTTCGACATGCCCTTTCTTCCCGATGACGCCCACGCCCCTGATCCAGATCACGCAGACGAGAAAGCTGGCGACAGCGAGTGCGAAGCAGAACCACCCTGCGGCTCTGAAGCCCGCCATAAGCACCTCCTTATCCCGTTCCCCTTCTGCTCCCACGGGTGGATTCTTCCCGTCGTAGCGTTGTGAGACCGCGGTGGCGATGGACGAACCGATTGCCAGAGAGATGGACGTGCCGATGCGCGTGGCGACGTTGAAGATGCCACCCGCAAGTGCCTGCGAGTCATCGTCGAATCCCAAGCTGATATAAAGGTTGCCGACAGTATAGGCGACATCAGTCCAGGCGATGGTGAGCATGATCATGAAGGACATAGTCCAGTAGGACGCGTGCACGTCAATCAAGGCGAAAATCAACGGTGCGGCCTGTGTCCGCGTCAAGGAGCGCATGAGCGCCGGAGATAGGGAGACGACTCATCAGCAAACGAAGGCGATGTGAGTAGAGATGGAAGGAGGTGCGTACCATGGTGCCGAGGAGGCTGACTCCAATGAGCACGTCCCCACGGACAATTGGTAGGAGCCAGCCTGCAATGATGTTCACGACACTACATATGATCACGAACGGCACAGTCTCAATGGAGGTCTGCACCGGGTCGTCGCCTCTGATCTGCTGATAGAACAACGTCATGAAGTAACTCAAGCAATTATAGCTTGCCCTACATCGGTAATACCCACTATCAGCAGCAGCAGCGAGGACACGCAGTACAAACACTGACCATGCGAGGAAGACCAGAACGACCATGGCGCCTATCTTCAAGTTCGACTCGCTCCAGATTCTGATGGGCAGAATTACGGACTTGTCACGACGCTCGCGATAGCTTTCCCATGCGACGAAGGCGCCGAGGATGACGAGCGAGATGACGAGGAGAGCGGGAACCCATGGCGTTTTCCATCCTTGTGGGACCACCGTTGACTCCCTGCGTCCACGTGTGCACTTATCGTCAGCATTCCACCTAGTTTATCGAAGCAGGTGGAGAGCCCGAGGCGAGGGAGGGCGGCTGCATGGAAAGAGTAAGGCAGACAATAGTACTCACGAGAGGACGAACGTCAACAGGGCAACGCCAACAACACTCAGCACCGCGCCGACCCAGTCGATACCCTTTGTGTACCGTAAGTGTGCGGCGTCCGGTGGTATCATGTAGACACCTAGGACGAAGAACAAAGCTGCGAGCCCGCCCTGGATGTAGAAGTTCACGCGCCAGAGTTCTGCCGACTTGCAGAAGAAGCCGCCTAAGATTTGCAAGAGAGCGCGTCAGCATGCAATACAGATTGTTTTAGCGGGGACAGTGGGATGAGCAGGATGGAAGTGACTGACCAACGACGAGGCCGACGATGTAGCCAACACCCTGGCCAGCACCGAGAGCAGCAATCGCGCGGTTCTTCGTATGTCCGTTCTGGAAGTGGTTCGCAAAGATGCCTATTCCTGCAAATTACCCGTGTAAGCATCAGCATCATGTTTCAGGCGCCATATGAATCTGAGTTATGCTCAAAAGGAGATATAGGCCCATGCTGAAGAAGTACCACCTAGTCGGCTGAGCAAGATGACAGCGGAGGACGTCAGATGTCAAGACTGTTGAAACTCAGTCCTTTCCCTGACGGATGGTTTCAGCCACGTAAGGCCTGTGCGAGACATTCTAGTTTCCGTGTCATCCGACAATGTGGACCTTTGTCAGCATGGGCCTGTTGTTCTGAGAACAGCTGGAACGCAGGCCCAGGGGTGGACACGGAGAATGTTGGAGGGATTTTTCCCATTAGTTGTGATAGACCTCGAGGCCGAGGATACTTAATCCACTCTGCCTTGCACCTCTCCAGCACATACGTGCAACAAGGCAGCTCAAGTGTCGAGAAGGGGAGGTCGGAAAATGCCAGAAGTCTTGCTTCAGAGACAGTCAGAGTCGGGAAAAACACCGCAAGATCCTCTGCGCGAGCAGACCTGAAACACAGCAGCAGCGAGCACGAAACTGATGCAAGCTGACACAGGGACGCAATGGAAAAAGGATCAAACCTCACCTGTCGGAGTGTTGGCCGCTGCGCCGATCCCAGTGAGTGCCACAAAGACGATGAATGTAACCTTGTTGGGCGCCACGCCAGTGGCGATACTCCTGTAGATTAGTGGAAGGTTAGAATTTCAGTATCCCCAATCTTGACTCTCGATATTCCATTGAGAGCCCGGGTTGCCATCCATACTCCAGAGACCATAGCGGTCGACATGGGACTGGTCGTGAATATACCATGCGGTAGATGAGCCTATAGCGGTCGACATGGGACTGGCCGTGAATATACCAAGCGGTAGATGAGCCCCAGTGGGCCGTGGTACCCAAGATCAGAGGGGAAAAGTAGACGGATAAGAAGAATAGAAGAGGCGCGACAGGGAGCCTGAAAAGACAAAGTAGCACGTACCAAACGGTGAAGCACCCCGTCCCAAACAAGAACATCTTCTTACTACCCACGACGTCTGCGATCCGTCCGCACAGCAGGAGGAGGCTCCCATACGACAGCCTATACAAAGAGTGGCCATCATCGCACACCACACAAACGACCGTCCGAGTCCGAGCCCGGGTCGGAGAGTTAGAGAGTCAGAACGCGGATGTTGCGTTGAGTGGAGGGTAAGAACGCACGCATAGACGTTGAGCGGCCACTGCAGCTCCGATTGTGTGAAATTCAGATCCTTGCCCACGGTCGGGAGGGCGATGATGAGTGTCCCGTTGACGAAGCTCTGCAGGAACATAGGATTAAACGTGAGCAGTCAATTACTCGATACTCAGTGCTCGGGATTGACAGCCGCGTGTGGACCCAATAACAGAGATATAGCCGAAGACCAGCCCCCGACTGACTGGCGTACATGGGATCGCTGCCGCCTTCCCTCCTGGGTCACGATCCACAAACGAAGAGACGAAGATGCACTTACGTTGATGATCGTGACACCGCAGACGGACAGGATGAAGAGCGTCTCCATCAAAAGGGACTTCATCTTCGCGCGATCCAGGTACCCGACGCAAGATAGGAAATGCAAAGGACAGGAAAGGCAGGAGCGAGAAGAGGCGCAGGAAGAAAGGTAATGAAGTGAAGGTGTGTGAGTTCGAGGAGCGAGGGGTACGTACGGGAGGCGTGACCGCGAGGACGAAGATTGGGATGAGGACGGGTGCACGTATACATATGTACGCAAGTGTATTGTGTGTATGGCTCGATTGTCTTGCATGTTTTGGTATTCCATGATACCCTCGATCGAGATGCTAACTTGGTTAGGGAGGAAATCAGGGCGTGGATGCAGTTCCAGAACCATAAAACACTTACACTACACAATTACACAGCGCCTAGATGTAACAGATCGAGGAAGGACAATCTCGCTGAACACACGAATTGCTGTCGTGAAGTGGCCAAGGCCTTTTCAGAACGCGTGAGACGCCTTGCGACGTGTGCGGGATTCACTCTAATCACCGATTGTCATGGCCGTGTACGTGACAGAGGTTATTAGAGCAGTCTATGTCCCTGCCTCCCTCTCTACCGTTTCCTTTCCCTTGTGCGAATCCGCGTGAGTAACAGAGCATTGCATCCGCACATGCGGTCGCGCACGTACCTCAACATTTGATGTTAGGACCTGGGGTACGACCGGCGAGCATGCACAAGGTTCCACCAGCGAGATAAGGGAAGAACGCTACTCCGGATCAACGGAGCACGACATGTCGCAGAGTGATTGCCCGCGCTTAGAAGCTGTATCGGATGAGCACCAGGATTTAAGATTCCGTATCAGAGTGTATCAGCAGGGTTACTTCATTGTCGTTCGCCGTTTCGAAACCGTTTCGGTGTACAAAAGGCCGTTGAGATGTCGCTCGGGCCCCTAGTGAAGATCCTGACAATCTAGCAACGGTCACACTCTTTGTCCTTCTACTCCCTCCTAATCCATCTCAGTCACACCTGTTCACTGCGGCTCGCAAACTTACTGTCACATCATGCTTGCCACTTTCAAGTGTAAGCGCGACTTTGAAAGGTCTTGCTCGCCAATGTGGTGGTCGGCGGGCTAATCGATAATCGGGAGCAAGGAATGAGGTGGACTGACTGGACGATAGAGGCGAGACGAGGTGAGACCAGACGAGGATCGGGATGGGACGAGAGAGTTCGGAGAGGGCCGACAATAGAGCTTGATTCGCCGGGTAATCGGATGACGAAGCCTTGCATACATGATGACAACTGGAAAAAGAGTCAGTCAAGTTTGAGTTCAGACGAAGGAATGAGAATAATAACACCGAGACATGAACAGTGGGAACAGAGAGAACAGATATATCAGAGCCGGCTAGTAAGGGATCCTAAGTGACGAGCGCTATCCCGATGCCCGTCTCTAACCCCACGGACGAGACAGTCATCCCACCTCCCGCAAACTCGACTATTAACATTTCAACGCCCATGGCCAAGGGCCGGGAGATATCGATAGCTTATTCGTCCGTTGCGCGACCTTAACCTCATCAAGTGTGAAGTGGCGCTTCACCGTAGTGCGCTCGAAACGTTAACATGTCGAAGGTCTCCGAGTCATCCCCGCTCCCTCGCACACCCCTACCTCGATGTTTCACCTCTTGGATCGCGCGGAAGACACTGACGCTGCCATGGTAATGGCTCAGATTCGTTGCTGCCATCGAATGGTGGAGGTGAGTGCGCGTGGGAGATGCTCGGTTCGTGGGTGGCGCAATCCCCAGCTCTCGTGCAGGTGCAAAAGATGCACGAGAAGGAGCTCAAACGAACAAGCAAGTGAAGCAGGATCAAAGCGAGGGTCAAAGGTGATGTTGTGGCCTGTTCTTCACAGTTGAGCTCTCAGCGCGAAACCGTCCGGAGAAGAAGCGACTTCCTTCCAACCAGTCTGACGGCGAATTCCCAACGTCTCATTTTCTTGAGCGGCGGTCGTCATGTTTGGAGGACGTGCTCTTGTGGAGTAGTCTTCGGATGATGTGCTCAACCTAAAGTTGGCGTACCCGGATTTGGAGTCGCCTGTGGCTACTACTCACCGCCGAGAGCTGTGAACCTGTTCATCCCGGGGAGGGCTCTTGCTGTAGCTGCAACATGTGAGATGTTCTGAAGCCAAAGTACCGCGTTTCCAATATATGCTTCAAAGCAGCACGGTTTTTTGTTGGGGTTCTGTGCCAAGTAGTCTGGGTTGTGGGGAGGACCGGCAGGCGGCTACAGTTTTGGACCGGTGGCGCTGAGATTCACGAGCGCCTGTCCTACTACTTACTATTGTAAGTACCACTACATAGCTGCCTGGCCAAATATATATATGTTAACTTCTTCTAATATGCAATCACAGCGCGCCGGTACTCTGTATACTCTACCATGATCTACATACATATCACGCAGATCACTCACAGCACCGAAGCGCTAGGGCTTGGCGAGACCATGCTCCTTATCCAGGCCAAAATTGCGCATGTGTAGTTATACCGGCATCTTTTATTTTGAGCGCAACCGAGAATCATGCCGTTCAAGGCGTCTTACTAGAAATAGTGGAACATATGTAAGTACCGAGCTACTACCCCATCCCCCAAACTCGCGAACATGAATTCCTCGACCACTCGCTCTGTGTTCGAATTCGACGCGAGCGCGGATGTCGATGTACTCACTACTGGGATAGTTCCGCCAGGTGTTGACACAGAGGAACCAACGTACGTATCTCACGAGCTCACCATTGTTGAACCTTATCTCATCAATCCAATCGTTTACAGGGTAATCATCATCTTCGGCTGGTGTGCGTGCTCACTGCATTCCACTCTCTATGATTGGCAGTGTTGACTTCCGTTATAGTGGGCGCGAAGATGGTCACGCTTCGCAAGTATGCGGATGCCTACCAGAAGCTGTTCTCATCATCGCAGCGGACCCCTTGAGATATTGGAAGTTCCAAAGTGCACGCGTGAGTATCTCATTGTCGCAACGACCTCCTCGCCCACTGATGTGCGCGAGGTCATAGCAACGAGCTGTACTTCCGGCGGTTCGGAAGCTGGAGGAGCTGAACTTAGTCTCCGAGGACCCTATACGACTCGAGGGGTCACCTCCAAGGATCCTCTTGCATGCGTTGTCAAATGGTACGTATTTCGAGCAATCCACACAAGTCACAACACGCCGCCTAAGGCGCATCGTCGTAGGTGGTGCGATATCCCTGGCAGACTTCGCGATCGCCCTCCATAAACGCCACGTCCAAGCCCCAGACGGCACCAAGTGCGCTCTCATCCTCGACTCCGCGTTTGCCCCGCCCACACTCGTCCTCGCCGTTCATGCAGTCACCGCCAGCATCCGGAGCCCGTTCAAGAAGTACCTCTCCGCGCTCGGCCTCTCCATCGTGTACTTCCTGACCTTCGTCCTCCGTACCCTCCTCCAGCGGCCCGAGGTGATCTCGTTCGTCCTCAAGCAGCTAAACGACCCGCGTTTTCTGCCGTGGACGTCCGTGAGGACCCCGCGGATGTACTTGTACTCGTCTGCGGATAAGATCGTCCCCGCGCGCGCGGTGGAGGAGCATGCTGCGCGGGTGCGGATGGTCGGGTTCCCGGTGCAGATGGTCAACTTTGGGACGAGCGACCACGTCTCGCATGCGCGGACTTCCCGGAGAGGTACTGGGAGACGGTCCGGGCCTTCTGGGAGGAAGTGGTGAGGCAGTAGCGAAGAGAGGTTCGACTCCCAGTTGAGATACGGACTCGGAATTGGTCGTAGGAGGCGTGTGCACACGCCCCGTTGCTTTCGAACTTACTCGTACATCCAGGACTGGTACACCACTTGTATCTTTTGCTGCTGGGGACGCGAGCTTTGTTGTTCTCTCTGATGGTCGCGCCTGCGACTGAACTTTGTCGCCTGTCCGCTTTGAGACCTGGCGATCTTGGCGCTCTCATAATACATGTGTCGGTGCGTGTTAGAAGTCCCGTCAATTCTGTAAATTCGCGATATCTCAGGTTCTTCCGGAACTGTGTCGCTGGGAACATTCGCCGTCACCGTGTCGTCTGTCTTCGTGCTACTATCTTTGGACGCCCACCAAGACCTGTATACGCGCGGTTACCATGCTGTACGGCTCAATCGCTAAAGAGACCTACCACTACATTCACCGATATCGAAAGGACAGGTACGACCTCAAGATCGTTGTGAGTGGTCTCATGCCGGTCTCGTTGCGAGTATGATGGACTACACGGGATTGCTGCGCTGCTGTCAAAGTCATTCGGACTTGCGTATGCAATGGACAGCACGTTTACAGATAGTGATCCTGAGTATTCACGCTGCCGCAATATGTCAACCTCGGCCATAGGGATAACAGTGTCCTCACACAGCGTGAAGATCCTACTACCCGATCGTGCGCATCATGCCCGCAGGTATGCTCCAGGGGTCCGTTCAGTATCTTTACTGAGAGCATCGGGAATTCGGTGTTGCATGCTGCGTTCTTGTTACGTACGCACCCAAACTGCTAGTCAGCATACAACTCATTCTACGAAGTTTGAGCGTCAACCCGCGTCTTCGTCAGTGGACCATGGGTCAGAAAGCATAAACCTTCCGACCTTGACGTCGCCTTGGAAGTGAGCGTGGCGCTACCATCGATGGATCGAGGAGGTAACTGAGTGTAACGAGCGCGTCTCCTACTATACCCCCAGTCATTCCTCTACCTTATCTAACTCGACCTGTCCTTACCACCTTACTCTTATCTCCTCTCTTATCTCCTTCGACCAACTCAGGTTAGAACCAACGTACCTCTATTTCCTTGATTAGATCTTCTCCTCTAGTATATAAAGGCTGACGATGTACCTAGTCGGTAGCGTTCCAACGAGACCCGACTCATACCCTGTCTATCCTCGTGTGAACCTCTTCTCCTCGTGTTTGACCACCTTCCTCTTTGAGGACGCGAGTCTTACACTGAGGTATACCGTCTCCCAGTCAAAGGCTGGATAATGAACCTCGACGGTCCGCTCACTTCACGGCGCAGTATGCACCGACGTGTGCATGAGGACCAATAGAGCCTAGGTACGAGTTCGACTAACGTCACTATACTACATCAAGGAGGCCTAGGTATGCCAACCTCCGCGACAACGCTCTGTATAATCTTGTCACAGCGCCGATCTTTACCTTCAACTCTTTGTCAGAATCGACAGGATGTTGAGTGTTGGATGCAGGTGTGGAAGAATATGATCGCGTTATGAAGTCTGCTCGAGAAGAATGGACGACCACAATAGATCAGATGTGCTGTCTCCTAAGAAGAACTATGATCATATCTAGATAGTCATCCCAGTCATCAGATATCAATGCACCAGTTGGCAGTAGCGGTTTCTGCTGTCGCATGACAGGTTGGCCGTGACGCTGTACTGCGTATAATCCCCATCCTCGTTGATATGTCTCCCCTGCAGGGTAGCCCGTGAAGAAGAGAAGGAACGCAGCGTGCTTGATCGGATACAGTATCGCGATGACTAGGTCAATGATAGGTGTGCACTGTGCAGATATGTGCATGTCGTGTGAGTGCGATTGCCTTCCAGTGCCCCTGTTCATACATCTGCAATTATGAGGACAGGTACTGATTCGGTCAACCATTCAACCAGACATTGTGAAATTCCTATGTCTGCCGTTATTGTTATCAGTGCGGATGTGGTCAATTGACAACCCGGTACCAAGGTCGATCGCGTGTACAGTATGGTGCGTTGATATCTTATGGCGGAATGCACTGGGCGATGTCCCATGGCGGCGGTTGCAGATAAGCCCATGTGGCCAAGGAATGGTGAGTAGCGGGCGTTTGGCGGATGGAGTTCCTAGCCTACACTCTCCACGGTGGAACCTTCTGAGACTGCGGCCATTCTGTTAGGCGGCTTAGGCCACTGATGCCTTGCGTGAAAGATGTTTGAAGCACGCCATCTTGACCATCCCCAGCGTGCTCTGGCCATGCCCCTCTCGATCCCGTTGTTCGTCCCTGTTGTTCTTCCTTGAAAAGGCCCCGACGCCCGCCTCCGCCGCCAGCAACTCTCTCCGTGAGACCTAGACGCGACATGGCCGCCTCGAGACCTACCAAGGAGCTCGAGCAGCCGTCCAAGGAGCGGCTGTCCGATTCAGCTAGCTTTGACGACTCCGATCTTGAGAGCGTTGGCAAGCAGATTGCCAATGAAGCCGGCCATGAGATCAAATACAGGACATGCTCCTGGCAAAAGGTTAAATTTCTGTCGTACACCGCATACTCGCCTCGCTGATACCCGCTTCCCCGTACATAGACGGCCGCGCTCCTTTTCAGCGAATACATCTGTCTCGCCATCCTTTCCTTCCCATGGTGGGTAACTACCATTCCCTGCGCTTGTGTGACGCATTAACAGCACTGCCAGGTCCTACTCCGTCCTCGGTTTAGTCCCGGGTATCATCCTTACCATCTCTGTCGCCGCGAGTGTCCAGTACACTTCACTCGTCCTATGGCGATACTGTCTCAAGCACCCCGAGATCCGTGACGTTTGCGACATCGGCAAGATGCTCTTCGGCGGTTCCGAGCTCGCGTACAACATTACCTCCGCGTTCTTCGTCTTGAACACCACCTTTATCCAGGGTGAGTCCCGCTGCCTCTCGCGTTCGTTTTGGTCGTGTCCATTTGCGGAGGACAGCAGCCTGTCCCTGTTTTTATCATATCTTCGAGAGTACGCTTCGTCGCAAACATCAGCAAGTCATCCCGCTGTTAGAATGCTTCACAGACGCTCAATCCTTACGGCTGCGAGCAAGTCACCATTTGCCATACCCTCATACTCATAGTCCGCTCACAGCTCTCCACTGCCTTGTCGGTGCCAAGGTGCTCAACACCCTCACCAACTCGGCCGCCTGCACAGTCACCTTCAGTGCCATCTCTGCCATCATTTGCTTCGTCTTCTCTCTCCCTCGCCCTCTAAGCCAGCTCTCCGGGCTTGGCACCTTCAGCGCCGCCACCATGGGCATCGCCGTCCTGCTTGGGATCATCTTCGCTGGCATTCAGGCCCACCCATACGGATACATTCCTGGGGACGAGCCCATCGTCACGCTTTTCCCCGTCAAGGGCACGACGTACGTCGCGGGTATGTCCGCGTTCCTCAACATCACGTACACCTTTGTCGGTCAGATCACGCTGCCATCATTCATCGCTGAGATGAAGAATCCAAAGGATTTCCCTAAAGGTGCGTGCAGCCATCGCTTGGGGGGTAGTAGTATCATGCACACGCTCACCCACCCTTCCCGCCTTCTAGCACTCTGGGCCGTGACGATCTCCGAGGTGGTCATCTTCACGCTCTGCGGTGCGCTCATGTACGACTGGGTTGGGAATCAGTACATCACCGCGCCCGCGGTGGGCTCGCTCGAGGGCCTGTACAAAAAGGTCGCGTTCTCGTTCGCGATCCCGACCATCGTCTTCCTCGGCTCGCTCTACTCGTCCGTTTCCGCCCGCTTCGTCTTCTTCCGTATCTTCCGCAACTCGCGTCACCTGCACTCCAACACCGTCGTCGCGTGGGTTACCTGGGTCGGCATCCTCGCCACAACCTGGGTCGTTGCGTTCGTCATCGCCGAGGTGCATTTCCCCACGGTGCTGCTGCTGTGCGCAGGTGGCTGACGTCGCTGTTCTACAGATCATCCCGTTCTTCTCGGACATGCTCAGTTTGATGTCCTCGCTGTTTAACGGCTGGTTCGGGTGCGTCCCGCCTTCCTCCCTTCCTTATCGGCCCCTTCCTCGGCTGACGCTAACACCCGTCATCCCATCGCAGGTTCATCTTCTGGGCCATGGCCTACCTCCAGCTCCACCCCGGCAAGGAGCGATGGGCGGGACCATGGCGCCCGGCCGAGACGGTCCTCAACTACGTGCTCATCCTCATCGGCCTCTACGTCCTCGTCGCCGGCACATATGTGAGCATGACACACAGCCTCCGTCCTATTGTTGCTGAGTCTCTTGTCCTTTTCCTTGCATGGCGTGACCAGACCTCGGTGCAGAGCATCATTATCTCTTACGCTGGCCAGGAGGTGTTCTCGTGCACGAGCAACGGCGTCTGAAATGTCTGACGAGGACGATAGAAGTTGCAAGGTAGACGATAGCAGCTAGATCCCAGACTTTGAATGTCTGGCTTTTGACGATCTCTCATGATGACAATCTGCACGAGGGGTTAGACCAGGACATGGAGAGGGGAGGCTGTATAGTAGGTGGTGAGGATGTGATTCATCTTGGTTATTTGCTGTAGAATATACTACTGTGCTTCTACTCATACTATCACTGGAGCCAAAGGGCTGTAGCCCCTCTTCAAACTTGTAAACAAAACCAACATGGCTTGAGAGAGATATGCGCGCTACATATGCGGGTCGGGTGATAAAAGGATTCATACCTAAGCTAAGGCGTAAAATCGCCTGTCCATGTGCCTTCACGGTTGAACTTCTACCGTCCCAACGACAAGTGTCTTTCGATCTGATAAATGCTGCAGAATAGTACAGGACTCTTCAAGGAAGTGTGTGCTGTGGCAAGCGTGGATGGGGCTCGACATCTGAACACAAATGAGCAGGTGGACACTAGCGGCAATGATGTCCGTGCAGGGTCCGAGACTGTGTGCATGGATGTCAGTGATTTTGCGAACATGAAGTTTGAGATCACCCATGAGCTCGCAATGTAGGTCACGTTGTAAGTGCACTTGGAGCAGGGCGTGTTCACATTTGCAGTGACGACGGAGGGCTGGGTTTTCCACAGGAGGCGAGGGTGTTGGTAGTTGAAGATGGAGTAGGTCGCGACCAGAAGGCGTCTCCCACAATGCATGGTTGTGGATGTCAACAAGAAGCTGGTTCCAATCCAGAAAGGTAGTACCGAGAATTACAGGGAATGAGAGGGAGGGCACAATAATGGTGTGTAAGGAGAGCAAGGAAAATATACGGTCATCTGATGTTACAGTAAACCGGCACCACTCTTGTGCATCCCGTTTGCGTCCACTATGATAGAATGTGA
>KN050106.1:23774-69152 GCA_000743315.1 Lignosus rhinocerotis TM02 | reverse complement strand
CACTAATCGCATTCTCCGTTCCGGCGTTGAAAGTTCCGGAGTTTTGTGAGCTTCTTTTGACTCACTACCATGGACGTCCCGCTCTGACTCTCCCAAAATTGTGAATAACTGTCATTTTACTCCACTCGAACTGCTTTCAATACTTTCAGTTTCCAACGTCAATCTCCCGGAGTTGCGTAAGTCTTACTTCACACGATTCGCCAGCAATGCTCTCTCACGACACTCACTGTTGTGCCGTGGGCCATCTATCCCCCCTTTCTTCGCATCAGCGCCAATTGAGATGTCAACCATGCCGGACGGCGGCGCAGTCTGGGTTACGATCCGGGAGTTCATCGCCAGTATGTTTCCCTTGTACAGCGCAATCGCCGTTCGGCCCTCACCCACCCTGCGCTCTGCAGAACTCGTCCAGTCTGTCGTCCAAGCACCCGCCGCGATCATAGAGTTCGTGAAGGAGCATCCTGAGGAATTCAAGACCGCCGGTCTCGTCGTCCTGGCCCTCATAGCGGTCGTGGTCGCAGCATGTGTCCTGATCAGCATCATTCCGGCTCTCCTCACCCTCATCATCTCCGGTCTCCAATTTATTCTCGCATCACTCAACGTCGTCATACAGATTGCGGTGCGGGCTGTGGTCACTCCTGTCGAGCTGGTGATCAAAGGTGCGCATCTCGCTTTCCCCCGCCCATTTCGGCACGCGTCAAAGCTCATCCACCAACCTATTCTCTCTCTTGCTCGTCCGTTTCTTCCTCTCCGTTTGCAGTCGTGGCCGAGCTCATGAATGCAATTTCTCAAGCCATACTCAGCCGTGCGGGATTCGGTTCGGGCGGTGTTAGACCGCGTAAGTACTTTGAAGCGAAATACTCGAGTAGTCCCTACAGCTAAAGCCTGGATCATAGATTCCTTCGCTGCCCGCGGGCAGTCCAGCTTCTACGGTCCACGCACGGGCGGGTATTTCTCCAAGTTGCAGTCCATGGGTGCGACAGCCGGACGTCGTTAAGATTCGAATGGGAATACACGTTGCTCTGTCCCTGAGTGCGTCGAGATCATGTCGACTTAACACTTGCAAATGAAGCAGATGTTTGGTACCTTTTGCAGCCAGCACGTTTGCTGAAGGTTCCAAAATGAATATAGACAAGGTTTCCAATATTGTATAGCCTTCCTCGTCTTGCTGAAGGTTCCAAAATGAACATAGACAAGGTTTCCAATATCGTATAGCCTTCCTCGTTGCCCCAAGGGCCCTCACGTCCATGGTGCATGCATGTAGTGAACTTAGAAACAGGTGCTGAAAGCTTCCTTGGAATTGTCTCGGTTGGGTTCTCGCGGGAATGTCTTGTAGAATGTGATGAGTCTGTGGTTATCTGTGAGATAATGACCCCGAAGAACCCTCCAGCCGTCATGCACGCACCAGATCGCAATGGTTCCAGGCACCGGAGCTCCCGCAAAATCAAAAACCGCAATCCGGGTCTCCTTCGCGTACCCGACACAGAGCCTCCCGATCGTCTCGTCCCATGCAACAGCAGACACATTTTTTAGATCGCCAGGCTCAAGCTTGATCTTTCTCAGTGTGTCTGACTCTCCCTGCAGACACATTTTTTAGATCGCTAGGCTCAAGCTTGATCTTTCGCAGTGTGTCTGACTCTCCCCCTTCTTCGCCGTCAGCCTCAGCTTGTGCAAGATCGGGAGCCTGATCATGTGTCCCGTCCACATCCGCGTCGATCTCCGCTCCGTGACGCACGAGAAGCCTCTTGTCCCATATCCCCCCAAGCATCCGGACCTCGAACGTGTGTGTACCCATACTGTGACGCGGAACGGTGCATATGATTGGACGGATCGACCCCGCCAGGACGCGATGTTCATAGACGTCGTTCAGACTCTGAATGCTCGGGTCCAGCCGCTCGTCGATCTCGAGGAACGGCGTGTTTTGCGAGAGCGTGTAGCGATACGTGATGCCATCCCCTGTGATTATCGGCTCGGGGAACATTGGCTCGTAGTATATCCCATACGTGAGCTTCGCCTGGACAAAGATAATGATGGGATTCGGCACCACAGACGTGCGCGCGTGCAAGTATGTGCGTACGTAGTGGTCGTTTGCAAGTGCAGGTCCGAGGCCATGGTCCGATATCCAAACTTTCTGCCAGATGTTGCGGTACGACTCATGGATGGCAGTCCGGGCGACGGCTGAGAGAGTGAGTGTCTTGCCGGGGGCTTCGACAATGTTGTAGAGCTCGGCAAAGTAGTACGGCCCAGGGTCCTGCTGGTCGTCTTCTTCGTCGGAGAACACGTCCTCACCTGCACGTCGGACGACGAAGAACTGCTGCTGCGTCGGGAGAATGGTGAATGCCATTATTGTGTGGGGCTATCAGAGTTACAATTAGAACATCAGACGTGACAGTCGTGCAGTACATACCGACGCGGGGTAAGTAGGATGAGGCGTGCACTGCAGTGTCGCGCCTAGTCCACCATCGAGGTTCTTGTACACGATTTTATCGGGATTCTTCAGAACGGCAAGTAACGGAGCTCCTAAGACGTCTTCATCAATCACTGGGTTGCTGATTCTAGAGCGTGAAGTAATTTCTGCGAGAAGCTCGAACGGGCGTGGTTGTTCCAGTGCGAGAGTGCGAAACTCTTGCTTGTTCACAGCTCGTGTGTCATCGCAGAGGAGCTCAAGCGAAGCGAGAGGGATGTGAACGGCCGTGCATTCGTACTTGATCAACTTGGAGCTCAAGTCCCAGTCGAGGGAGATGTCGTTTAGGTCGACTCCGAGTCTGTGATGTCATGAGCGCGAGGATCGCATAAGAGCCTCTGAACCTACTTGTCAGCATAGCGTTCTCGACGGTAGTCCCTGCGTACATAGGCGATGACAATGCCCTCTTTGCCGTGGATGGTGATGTACTTTGCGCGCAAGTCAAATGCCCTGCTAGCTGTCTCGAGGCGGGCGACGGGAAAGCCGACGGAGTAACTGAAATCAGACGTGAAGACCTCAACCGAGTACCGCGTTCGCGAGCGATCGGTCACGGATGCAACGAGATAATGGCCACCAGGAAGGAGCACCATCTCAAGTACAATCCGATGAGCTTCGATATCCCACCGACGCCTAGAGGATAGCTCATTCTTTTCCCAGTGCTTTGGCAGAGTCAAGGCGCGGGCGATGAGTCGTTCTGCCTCAATGCTGCGAAGCTTAGGAAAAGAATATCTGTCGGTTGGGGGGAGTGGGGGTAGGTGTATCTGGGCGCGTCGGAGGATGCGCTTCCAGACAATCGAGTCATACGAGCACCGGTGGAACTCCACATTCACCTATGTGGAAACGGAGGTATCAACTATGAAATCTGAGCCTGGATCTTCGAGTCACCCACCTGCCGAAGATTCAGTATGTCGTGCACATCCTGTTGGGTGAATATGTTGTCGATGATTATGTCATCCACAAGTAGTCTTGGCTGCTCAAGGACTGTTGAGCTCTCTTCTTTCGATGGTGTGAGGATACAAGCGCTGTCGGTGTCCGTGAGAGGAGTCTGTATCGACCTCGAGGTGCCACTGAGCAGTTCAAAGAGGTTTGAGCTAGTACGTTGGCCCATGATGGGAGACAAGAAGATACGGTGAGAATCATGATGGTAGCTGGTCACAGTTTATATATGATGGTAATATTTGTTGACTGAAGAGGGGAGGTGTTGTACTCCCTCTCGACGAGTTGGGTTCTCGAAGACAAGGGTCACTGATAACAAGGCGACAGGCGCCTATGACTGTGGCAGTGCGGCGATTCTAAAATCTCAGTGATTCGGTCATCCGGCCCAGTCATAACGCTGTGCACAGAGATTCTGATCTCATAGTCTTCAGAAATGTTAAGTCACCTTCCCAAATGACCGGTGAGTATCGCAATAGCGTCAAAGTATCACCCAACTGAGACTCTTGAGCAGATCGCCAGAGATCTGTGGGAGGGCACCTCACCCTTTGTGAGGCGAAAGCAGCTGCCAGTGAGTCTTCGAGACCCGCGCCATCACCACGATTCTTCAAAACGTTTCTGTACTGCGTCCTTGTGGGTCGCAAGGCCAGGAGACACGCTGACTCCTGTCGATATGAACACCGCATGTCAAACATGCATGAAGCGACAAGTACACAGTATCGTTTCGGTATGCCCATAGCCAACGCCGTAATCCACCGTCACTCAAGTTTGTTGCATAGTATTGGATGAAGAGAGAGCTGTGCCTGCACGAGAAAACGGTCACGTCGTACCACCACAACCATAGTGCGACCTCAATGCCAGACACCAACAGACAGTATCTGCCGACATGAAAACGGAGATGAAGTCTGTCTGGTGCGACAAACTATATGTTCAGAGCGAGCCTCATACAACCTCACTCACGTTTCACATCCCGCATTCGTACTCATGCCGCCCCAATCATACTCGACCTATCCCAGCATCTACGCTCGTACATCGGTCGCACATACATCCGAGAACACAGGGCCGTTCTTCGGGGCACAACGGGCCTCCTGGCGTAGCCCAGAAGACATCCTCACGATCCTCATGCTCATCGGGGGCGACATCGTCCAGCGCGCGGTTGCCCAGCTCGTCGGGGCGGGGCCCGGTCCCTTCACTCCCGTCGCGTTCTCGTTTGGGTGGCTGGCGTACGCCGTATGCGCGTTGACCTCTGCGGTAGGGGACGGACGTCTGATGCCGCAGCCGGACTGTGCGTTGCAGGTGGTGAACGTGAAGAGCGGGTACGAGAGGGACAATCAGTCGTGGGTCCTAGGTCGGCTCCTGAGGGATCATGAACACATGAAGGTGGATGGTGCAGGACTCACCGTAGCGTTCTACAAGGTGAAAACCTCCGGGAAGCCCGAGAAGGACTGGGTGTACTGGTGTGGGGTCGCCACCATCCTGGCGCAGTTGGGCATCTCCGTCATCCCGGGGCTCCTGCACGGCAACTGGCTGGTCCTGATGGTGACAGCAGGCGGGACGCTGCTCGCACTCACAGGGGGTGGACTGAAACAGTGGAGGGACGAGAAGTTCGCTGCACGCCCGGTCGGGAACGATAAGCGCGATGTGATCTGCCTCACGCGCGGAAACGGGGCGCGGTTCGCGATGGTCGTGATCAGCGACAAGGTCGGGATACGGTTGGAAGACCTGGCGAGCGGGAAGGAGAAGAACTCGCTGCTGACATCGTTCGCGACGGGAGTGCTGAGCGTGCTGTGGGTGGTGCTGTTGCTGACGGTGGAAGGCCTCGATGGAGACGCGTGGTACATGCTTGCAATCGGAGGGCTGGGAATGGTTCAGAACGTCCTCGCGGCAGGCGTGCGGCGGAACGCAGCAGCGCTTGGATTCCATTTCTGGCAGGCAAACAAGGAAGATGTGGTGGGGGCGATGAAGGTGATGGACACTCTAAAAGCGGCAGAGGAGAAAGAGCCGGGGGTGGGAATCGCTATCCTGAACATCTTCTTTCCAGGCGGGCTACGGGAGAACGAGGAGCAACTTTGGAGAGAGATGAAGAGCAGCAGGAAAGAGAGGGAGGCGTGGGCAAAGCAGAGGCGGGAGGAGGACAGTGTCGAGGCACGGCAGAGGGAGATGGAGAAGGTAATGAGCGAAGGACTGGTGACCACCTTCTTTGGCAACTCTAGATAGGCTACGAGTAGCTAGGGTATAGTCAGACGAACATTATTATTACTACTGAAGAAGTTTACTACTGATGAATATACCAAGTACTGGTCCGTCGTCGTCGGAGGCGGTGCGCTAGGGTATAGTCAGACGAACCTTAATATTACTACTGATGAAGTTTACTACTGATAAATATACCAAGTACTGGCTGGTCGTCGTCGGAGGCGGTGTGCGGTGCACTTACTCTTCTCGTCGATGTGGTTTTCTTGAGTATGTGACGCGTGACAACACGCGGTGTCAGAGAATGTGACGCGACGCGACATGTACAGACAGCTCCGCCACAGCGTCATCTGCTGTCAAGGTGGAGACGAGCGATCGTCCCTCTCATCTGACGCTCTTAAGAGAGCCATGGTCCTCATCCATGTCCCTCATCTTCGTCTTTCCAGTTTATCATGACCTCCCCTACACCGAGTCCCACCGTCAACGACAACAACGACGTTCTTGATGGCCTCCCCCGCGACTGGCCCCACAATTTCAATCCCGTGCAATTCTCAACCCCGGTGGAGGCCACATCTACGGCGCATACAGTCCATTCTCTCCTATCATCTACTTCCGCCCCGTCCCCTGACAACTCCATCAAGCCCAAACCCATAACTGACATCACAGATGTTGACGCCACGCCGCCGCCGCAAGCCCAAACCCATAACTGACTTCACGGATGTTGACGCCACGCCGCCCTGGTCATGAAGCCTCTTCCAGATGCGCCTGCTCCGGAAAATGTGCAAGACTGGTCATGAAGCCTCTTCCAGAGGCGCCTGCCCCGGAAGATGTGCAAGAAGCAACACCGCTCGTTGCAGCAGTTCCCCCTGTCGCCGCTGAGGTCAAATCAGAGCTCGATGACCCTGGCATCAAGGATCTCGGATGGAGAGATGATACGATCCGTACGCCATGTCTCATACGCGGCATGACGAACGACCAAGTCTTTACATTGATTAGGCGATTTAACAAAGTGAGTCGTTGCTACAGTAGCATACATGCGCATTCATTCAGTGCTATGCAGCAAATCCAACACGTCCGAGCTGTTCCTCCTCCTCCGCCCGGTTTTCTTGACCTCGAGATCACCGAAGACGAGGAATTCTCCCCAGATAAGCTTCGAGCGAACCTGGAACGTTTGTATATGACCGTTGTATGTATATCAGACACCAAATGCATTCTCTGCATTCATGTCAACCCGTTCAGATTGTCGGGATGGCAGCGTTCGGGAAACATATAGCCCGTGTTCGGTCTTGGAACGAGCCGCTCCGCACTGCGAAATTTTGTGCAGTACGTTGTCTCATCATACAGCCACGAGGCTGCCACACTCACATGATGCCAGGCATACTTTATCGCGTGGTACCTTTCCCTTCTCCCCGTCCTTGTTTTGTGTACACTTTTTGTCATCATCTTTCACCCACCTGCCCGTCTTGCGCTCTTCCCACCCGCCCCTCTCGCCGCAATCAGCGCTACCTCTGGCAACCTTCAAGTACCTCGTGCTGGAACTCTTGGATCTGCAGATTCCCTGAGCGGCGCTCCAGAGGCACATCAAGGCGAGGCTGTCGAGCAAGAGGCCTCTCACTTCGTCGCATCCATAGCCGCCATTGGAGCCGGGACTGTGATGGGAGAAGGGGGTGCTCCTAAAAGAAAGCATGGTGAAGCGCAGGCCGATGTGCAACACGATGCGGCAGGTGATATGGAGACTGAAGTCGACCAAAATTCAGTGACGAGCGAAGATTCCATTGCAGGCGGGCTGCCTCATCCGAGCGAGTTCGCGCTCAAGGCGAAAAATGTGAAAGACACGGCTAACTCGGGCGGTGTTGAAGACCCCGCGGCACATGTTGCGAAGAAGAGCGTTGAAGGTGCCATGTGGGAGAAGATGAGACCTATTATGAGAATACTCGCAGACATCGCGGACACATGGGAGCGGTTCGGGAAGTGAGTGACTGACGCGTCACTGCGTAGACCCGTTCTGAAGGAGGTTTTTCAGCGCTTTGGAGCCTGTCGCCCCTTTCCCAATATGGATTCCACGTCTTCGCCTAGCAGGCGTGTTGATCCCACTCCTAGTAGCCTCCTCGATCATTCCCGCAAAGATGGTCATAGACGGAACCACTTTTCTCGTTGGCATCCTATTCTTCTCTCAACCAGTCCTCTCCAAATTCACTTACAAACTCACACACCGTTTCCCGCATTGGCGCAAGTTCTTGGAGCTCAGACGGTGAGTTTGTTATGATACGTGTCTATACCTTCCTGATCAAGAATTGTTTATAGAACCCTGCTTAAAGGTGTGCCAACGAATGCGCAGCTTACAATCACTCTCTTGCGCCTAGCAGAACTCGCAAAGGCACCACTGCCGCCTCCTCCAGTCGCCCGCGCCCATCAGACCGCCGTTGCCGTCGACGCCTCCAATCCTGCTGCGGAACATCCACCCGAAGCCGCTGCAGAACTCAAGAAACATGACTTCGCGTTCGACACAGAGAATCTCGAGGTTGACGGCGTCGAAGAAGACTATACATCGTGCCACACAGAGACCGAAGGCTCTGACGAAGACACGTACGTGGACAGCGAGGGAACGGACAAGGACAGCGCAGGAGGCGAGGATGAGGGCAACACTAAAAAAAGGAAGAAACATGGCAGCAAACTGGTCACATTCCTCCGCAAGACGACCCATGCTGGCGTTGGCGGTATCCTTGGTGTCGACCATCTGAAGGCGAAGATTGGTAGCGAACACTCGAAACGTCGTCTCGGGGCGGTAGCATCGAGGGACGCTGCCGCAGAGCACGTGCAGTCAGTCTCTGAAAGTGTGGAAGATCAGGAGCCTGCCGATAAGAAAAAGGTCGCTCAAGATCGCGCGGATGCCGCATTGAAGAGGGAAGGTCCGACGAGCTTCTCCGCTCGCGTGCACGGGAGGAAGGGCCGTGTCTTGCTCGTCACGAGCGCTGCGTCCCCCTGTCTTGCGTTTGTTGTGGAAAAACCTCTTCGCGCTGCTCTTGCAGCGCCGTCAAAGATACCCGGAATGGGTGGTAGCGAGGCAGACGGCATTAACGCTGAGTTCACGATGGGACTCTCTGACATTGTCGCGCTCCGGAAGATGGGTGGGTTTGGATGGAAGGGTAGGCTGCTCGTCGGGTGGGCGACCGGAAGGGATGTCGTGGACGGGTTGGAAGTGATCGATACGTTTGGACAGAGGACGGTCATCACGGCAATCAAGGGGCGGGATGAGCTGTTCAATCGCTTGATTTCGATGGGTGAGCAGAGCTGGGAGTGTCTGTGAGTTGTGCGGTGGCAAGATCATCCGGAGATATTGTATCTTGAATAGGATAATAGTGTCTGTGAGTTGTGCGGTGTCAAGATCATCCGGGGATGTTGTATCTTGAATAGGATAACCCGTGTGTAGTGATAGGAATGTGTAACACCTTGTCTAGACCATTTCCTCGCGGCAGTTGACTGTGTTCGATCATAAACCGCAGTTCCCCGCCCGGTTCAGGTGTGAGTGGAAAAATTGACTGGACATGGCATGAGTACTAGGCAAGTCTCTCCACACGACATCCTCAGGCCTCGTCCCGGTACGTATATCATTCTTGATGTACGGCTGCTGTTGTAGTTGTATACAACTAGCATTTTCAAGACGACAAACCTGGATTGGCTCGTGTATCCAGAATTACCTCACAAGACATGAAATGGATGTCTACTCACGGAGTGTTCTATTCCTTATGACACAAGCGGGTGGTGGCAGTTTGCCATACGCGAGGTTGTTGGTGATATAATTTACCGGAGGTATGGCGAGATAAAGTTCCTGGATCCACGTTTGCGAGGTTGTTGGTGATATAATCTACCGGAGGTATGGCGAAATAAAGTTCCTGGATCCACATTCAGTTCCTGGATCCACGTTTATACACGAACAGGCGACAGATATCATCAAACCACATCCTTAATTCAGTCCCTCCAGGCGCGATGGCATGTCGTGCCGATGCATGCTTAAACAAACCTGGCTGAGTCAACACTCGGTACTCTCCTACTTCTTGCCTACCTACCATCCTTGGTCGTGCCGATGCATGCTTAAACGAACCTGGCTGAGTCCAAACTCGGTACTCTTCTACTTCTTGCCTACATACCATCCTTTAAATTTTGTCGTGTTTTGCTCCCTCTACAGCGACCGCCCTTGGACGGTCATTCAAGATGCGCATGAGCTTCTTGTCGAAACAGTTCGCGGGACGTCGGCGTGTATGGGTACGCTACAGTTGTGCCACTCATTCAACGCCCGAAGACTAACTATGCACCCAAGGATACCGAGAGCGGGCTCCCTGATGATGATCATTCGAGCCCTGGGTACCACCAACTGAGGGGTATAAAGAGTGGATGTGGCTCTCGGAGCTCTTAAATCGACGGAACACGGCGAACATAGCCGCGTGGACCGCGGAAGTCGACAGCCTGCTCACTTTCGTGAGTACGGCACCAACAGTTATGTGAACGACGACTGACGTAGGCATCGATCCAGTCTGGACTCTTCCTGGGCGTAGTCACCCTCTTCTTCACCAACGCCAGCCAAACGCTGCAGCCAGACAATGCACAGATCACTGTAGACGCATTAGCAACGATCTCCAGGCAGCTCGAGAGCATGATAGCCGCAGGAGCACCGGTGTCATCTTTCGACCAGCCGGAGTTCAAGAGCACCAAGAAGGACATCATCATGACCTCCCTTCTCTCCACGAGCCTCCTCCTCAGCCTCGTCGCCTCAGCAATGGGGCTCTGGGTCAAACAATGGCTGCGCGAATATGCGCTCGACCTCCCGTACCACCCCGCGAGCTCGTGCATGTGCGCGAATTACGCCACCACGGTATGGTCAAGTGGCGGATGCAAAACATCGTCGCCACCATCCCGCTCCTGCTCATCATCGCCGTGACGCTGTTCGGGATCGGCATCATCATGATGGCGTGGAACACGAACAGGGTCCTCAGGGCTGGCTAAGCCTGTGGGCGATTCTCGTGTGTTCAACCGCGATCATGCCCAGTTTCTCGGCGGACTGCCCGTTCAGATCACCCTTCGCGAAGCTGCTCTATCGCGTGCGCCACTTGTGTTTCTTCCGCATCGAAGGCCGGCGCCTCAGGTGGCGGAAGTTCACGTCGATCTCAGATCGGGAGCGGAAGACAGCGAACAAGAGGGAGATGGAACTGGAGCTGCAGGCGCTCAAGTGTGTATACGACGAGCACTGGGGCAGTGACAAGTTATCGACGATCGCCAAATACTTCAAAGATGTCCAGGATCCCACGCTTGCCAGGGGGTGCCTAGAGGATATTGTCGCCACACGAGTCTGGGGCTCTCACGACCGAGCGCGATTGGCACGGCGGGCTCGCCAATATGGTGTGGCGATGCAGGTATTGCCAACGGACCTGGACGTGGAGCGCCTACTGGAAATCTGGGACAGCATTCCCGTAGCAGGAAGTCGAAGACCACAGGAGACGAACGGAGAAGGAATGCAACGCCTCTGGGAAATGTTCATGGTGGCAGTAGGAGTGCGCACCTCAGTGTGAAATAATCCCTTCAAGAACTTGGTTCGGTGATCTGTCTTCTTTTCTATGAATCGCATCCCCGCCTTCAAGAACTTGGTTCGGTGCTCTGTCTTCTTTCCTATGATTCGCATCCCCGGCCCCAAAGTCAGCTATGTACGAATAACACTTACCTCATGTACGATTATGCTATCTACCTGGAACCTTCGTCTTCCACTGTGTGTTCGCCTGGCGTGTAGTGAATACTAGAGACTACCAGAGGAGGTACTAAGGCACCGTAAATTCGACTCACTTCGGAATTTCCTTATTCGTTTCTTCCATGCTACTGTAGCTTATTAAGTTCCAGATAATACTCGCTTTCTGCAGGCCATCTCCCGCATTCTCTCGAACCGATCCGAACCAGACAAATGTTTCCAAATCTTCCATGTATATATGTTGACGATCGGATCCGAACCAGACAAATGTTTACAAATCTTCCATATATATATGTTTTACGATCTGTTGACGATCGCTACAGCAGAATAACAATCAGCACTTGATTCCCTCAATGAGCATAAACCGCGTAGTGTAAGACTTGCCTCTACGCGTGCGTTAGTCTAGTATTATGGTAAGCTCAGCGCTACCTTGTGAGCAGACTCTCGGCGGATCGTAAGTCTCGTGCACATTACAACTCGAAGGATGTCAGTGAACGTACATTGTGAGCCTGACTCGTACCTACGATTCGAGCTACTTACCAGCACTCGAATTCCGTGCGACTCTGATATACGCCTCGCGCTTATCCCTGGTTCACAACAGCTTCGCAACAGAGCTCCCTGTTGGTTGTCATACATATGTCCACATTATTGCGAGGGGCCTAGCGTGCAGTCCCACTGAGGACCTGTGATACGAGCTCGTGAGCATTAATGCACATAGGCGCGTGATAATTTACAGGGAATTAGATCAACGCTTTGCATGAGCTCATAATTGTCGCCTACCACGTACACACTATCAAAGCACTCGCAAGATGAGTAGAAGTACTAGGCACGAAGCGGTCCCGGTCAGTCAGTAATTTGTTTGGATGCTACGGTTGCTTGTATATCTTTGTGTTTGGCTTTCGAGCCATGAAACGCGGTACATCCTTCCGTATGGCACTCGCGACGTTCGCTTCTCTCGTTTGCCTAAAAGAAAACAACTGGTTAACACATCGCCTAACCTATATGGCTGAAGCGTACTCTCCGCGTCGTTGGTGATGAAGTACCTGTAGTGTGATAGAGCACAAAGAGTGCCACTGACAGACCATCCACGAAATCGCAAGAAATGCGTAAAGAACAGCCTAGTGCGAGCAGCTTCTACAGCTCAGAGGCGGAGGCGCCGGCCACACTAATCCAAGGCTGGAGTTGAAGATTTGGCTAGCACAACTCATTCGCCCTAACTCACCATCGCATTTAGCATCATCATGATACATATCGTCGTCATTAGTAGGATACAGTCGACGGATGAGTGAAAACATGATGCAATGGAAATGTTGTGCTTGTGAAAATACATTGAGGGAAGTGTCCAATATCCAACCAAATGATGTGCGCCGGGCGACGTGCCTCGGTATTGGGATGAGCTCAAACCTAATGCTCATGTCTCATCGTCCTGGAGCATGTCCGGGTTAAACCTATGAACTGTGTCGATGGCGTCGCAGCCTTTCCGCACAAAAACCAGCTAGAGAAACTGTCAGGGCAATACCCCAGAAGAACACAACAGGTACAAACCCACCATGTACGGATTCGCAGTCGAGCCCGTCGTGTCCGCAAGCACCTCCTCCTTCGAGACAGCGCTCACGTCCGAGTCGTTATACTTGAACCACTCATCCGGATGATCAGGCAGGTTGCGCGAATAAAAGAAATAGTGACCCCAGGACGGCGACGACCCACGATGAATGAAGACGGACGTTAGCTCATATGCCGCTGACGTATCGTCTTTCCATATTTCCTCGAGCTGTTCCTTCAACTGCCCAGTTTTCTCCCGCTCCACACGCAGTTGCTCAGTGATGAGCGCCTCCTCGTTGCGTAGAGACGAGACGAAGACGTCATCTGGTGGCAGATCAAGTACTGTTTGCTTCGATAGAAACTCTACTGTGTTGGCGAAAGCAGGGGCAAAGGGTGCCAGCTATGACGAGGGGCGAATATCTGAATGTGTGCATGTGGGATTAACCGTACACGACTAACCTTGCCCTGTGTCAGTCGCTGGACACGTTCCCGTGCAGCGGTGAGCTGTGCATGAATCGCCTTCGACCGCGCCTTCTTCTCCGGATTTGCACTGTCCAGGAACCGGTCCATGTAGATTCTCTCTCCGAACTTCACATACGCCTGTGACTTGTACGCCTGTTGGGTCTCGCGATTGAATTGTACTCGCTGTCGTCACATTAGTTTCCTTCAACCTCGCAAACGCAATTCAGTGTACCTGGAGCTGAATCTGCAACAGTGGGGGCAAGTCAACCAAGGATACCTCCATGCGCTTCTTTGTTCCCTCGATATCGACGACGTCATCGAAGTATCGCGCGAGCCCGTCGTAGAGATCGAATCCCTCGTCCGCAACGTTGACGTGCAGGTGCGAAAATAGGTCCTCCTTCTCATGCACTGACGATTGGTGCCGCACATTGTCGTCTGGAGATATTGCAATCAGACGTTGTCGCTTTTTGCCGTAGAACAATCTGTGTTTGCCCCATTAGCAACCTCATGCACATTGGGATATGGAGGAAGCGCGCCTCTTGACAGGACTCGTCTTATCGTCGTCCGAGGCGGCCATTCCCTGGAAGTCCAACAACGCAGTCTCGATTTGGAACATACAGTTATCCATGCATTCTGACACGTCGTGCTGCCGTCCTGAGAAGCACATGAGCCAATGCGACTCGCAAGAGGCATTTGCGTCCACATACCAAACATCATGACCGAATCATCTGTTTGGCGCGCCTTTCTCGGAGGCAACGGTGGCGGCACCCTAGCCACCGCCGATGACTCATCATTCATCTCTATGTCTGCTTCCCCAACAGCAGGCTTCTTCGATAACGAGGTCGACGATGACGGCCCAGCGACAGCCTCTTGAATGAACTCCGCCGTTTCCTGGTCCTTCGGACTGTTCGCGGTCACGCCTGGGTGTGGTGGAGTATGGGTGGGCGTGTCAACATCCATCACGTCCTGTGGATCTGCTTCCCTCGATCGTTTACCTAGCACACTGCCCGTCGGGCTCTTTGGGCTCTGAAGCTGAACAGGCGGGGACGAAGAGCGGTCATACGTCGACCGCGGTGCCAAATCGTCAACCAGCGTTGCATCAGTATCATTTGAAGAGTCGGTGCCTGCCTTCTCCGTCTCGTCCTCTTCTTCATCCTGCGACGTCACCAAAGCCAGCTTTGCGAGATCGATCGCGGGCGTAACGGCCGTGCTCTCACAGTACTCCATGTTCCAGAAAAGTTCTGCGAGCAGGCTTACGACTATTAGGGATGGGGGGTGAAGTTCCAGCATCACAGGGACTGAGAGAAGGTATGAACATACACTTCTTGGAGCGCGAGATCTCGCGTCGCGTTACGAGACGTCCGCCCACACGATGACGCTTCAGGTCGTCGTCCGTGTACTTGTCGTCGAGAGATTTGACCTCGGCATTTGCCAAGGAACCAATGGCAGAGCGGAGTTCCTTTATAGTGTAGAAATACTGCAACATCTCCGTCAGTCAACATAATCCTCACGAACATGGCTGACACACCTGTAGCAGCGAATTCAAATAGCAGGTGTTACCAAGTTGATTCAGCCCTCTGGGCATCTCCGGGCTCATGTTAGTGATGGTGCCATCCCCAGCTATGGTGCGGAATAAGAGATAGCTGCGTAGAAGACGTGATATCATCTCAACTCACGATCGCTCCCCGTAGCGAGGAATCGGCGTAATCGCTCGCTGTTAACCACTTCCGCAATCACGCTTAGCGCCTCTCGCATCCTCTCGGCCTGGCTGGGAGAATCCTCGATCTTCAGCAGCACACATCATCACTGAGTAACTCATTCATACACATCATATACCGCGAGCCACGTACCCGCATTGAGAAGACGGTGAGCAGCATGGTCTCATCAACATCTCTTGGTACATCGAGCGTCGAGTACGCTGTCTCCGGCGACATCCCTGTACCCTTTTCGTCGCCCCACACCTTCAACAGCGCCTGACTTCCGCGTTGCTCCGCAACAACCTTCAGCGCGTCGTTCAGCTCAGCTCTCCTCGTCGAGGCATAAGCCGGGTTCTGCCATGCTCGCTGCCTCGCACTACGCCACGCCTGTGCGATAAAATTGTCGTCAACATCGCTATCGAGTTCTACGCCAAGCTCGGCGTCCCGTCCGAACCCGAGCAAATGCACGGCCCTCGCGTAGTCCTCCGGTGTGAAGCGAAACCGCTCGCGTTCCTCGATGATTAGAGACTGGAGCTCGTCGGGGACAGTGACATTCAGAGCCACCATGGTGTTGACGATGGTGTTGAGGTGAGTAAAATATACCATTGTATTGGCAGGGTCGCATCTGCACTGAGCCAGGTACGCGAATGCCAGACGTTCTACAAGACGTGAGAGGAGAACAAAGCCAGGAAAGTCAAACGTACCCCAGGTATATGTGCTCGGTGTCATGCCCAATGTTCTCCATGATCCGTACAGGAGGGTGTAGCCAACAAGGGCATCAGGAAGGCCGTCACGCGATACTATATGTGCTGTTAGACCGTACCAACCGAGCGGGGGATGCACCTACGCTGCGAAACATGGGCACCAATAGCCGTCTGGTACAAGTCGCGCACACTGTCCGCTTTCACGTGTAGCACCATCACATTATAATCTTTGAGAGGCTCCTCTGCAAGCATGTCAGCAGCAGCACGTTATGTGCTCTGAGATACTTACTATTTTTCTCGTAGATAGCGAGCCAAGCACTCAACTCAACCCAAGCGCGGAGGAGTTTCTTCCGTGATACTTGCCCTTCCGGCGTATCAGGGTCGATCGTAGGCGGCTGCAGGGCTGGTTCTGGCGTCTGACTAGAACCTTGCAGTAAGTTTTCCAGGGGAAACCCAAGCTCCGCAAAGACTTGTTTGCTGCAAGCTGTTAGAGGGCAAAAATGACTTCTTAATTTCAAACTTACACGGTATCGTTCCAACCTATTTTCGCCCGGAATTTAGTCCTTCCAATTGGCAGGGAGCGCTTTTCGTCCCTCCACAATCGGTTGTCAATGATGCTGTGATACTCAAGATGACTCTCAGTAAGATCAGGAGGTAAGATTCAAACATACGTCAAAACTGTCTCCCAGGCAGCTACAGCGGTCGCTCGAGGCGTTTTGTCAGGAGCGGGATTATCGATCTTATCAGTCGTAAACTCCTCGACCAGAGTACGAGGGAGAACGCCAGGAATTATATCTGAGACCAGACAGTACATAGAACACTGACAGCAGACATAGAGATCGAGCAAGAGGTCGCCATGAGTATACGGCGGGTTCAGCTTGGACGCATCGACGACCTTCTCATACTGATGCCAGTGGTGGGTTACATTGGCCTGGCCAAACGGCTGTTCGCCGTCGCCGACGCACGAGTTCGTGCATTTGCGGCGCGTCTGGTCAGGTAGAGGTGTTTCTGGATTCTTCACAAGAGGCGGGAGGACGCTGGAGGCGCGCCAGAGAAGGAAGACCCATCCATTGTGTTCCCGACAGAAGTACGCGTTGGGGTGAGGAATAGCGGTGCGAACCTCATCTGCGCTCGGTATGGGCGAGGTCGCGGGGGTCAACATAGGGGGATGAGGCTCAGTGCTCACAGAGTACAGTGCATGGTTTGGATCGTGCAGCATATCCGCAAGGAGCGGCGGGAGGACGCCGGAACCGGGTCGCGCAGTCCTAGCGCGAAGGGCGGCGTCGTACCAGTGTAACTCCTCGTGTTCATCGCGCCCATCAATCGTTATCTTCCGCGACGCCGAAGGTTCTCCCCATGATTCAATGTTGGCATGGATATCGCCCCAAGCATTGTTGTTCACCTCCCCCCACATCGGCTTTGGCCCCCAGGGTGGAGGGCCTTCATTTGGTATGGGTTCTTCTTCTGTGACGAGCTCCGGTTCGCGATATGTTTCAGGCGGTATATAAGCGGTATGAGACGAGCCCAAGGGCGTAGAAGTTTGCGTCCCGTAGAAGGACGCAGGTTCAACGGTTTTTGGTCGCGGTGGTGTGTGGGGACCATTGTCCAAGTCTGCGTGTGTGTTTCTCCGCCTGAGCCCAGACGAGGAGGGTGTATCCTGAGTCATCTTGTATTTCAGTACCAGTAACCAGTTTCGCAGTCGTCGTCGTCGTCGTCGTCGTCGTCGAGAAAGAGGCAGAAAGAGGCAGAAGAGGAGAGTATCTCTGTGGGCTGGTCGATTTCGCTAGAGAATCGCGTCGCCACGTGCCCTTGCCTCTTCGTCACATCATTGCCCTTTTTGGGCGATTTTCCCAGGATTCATGGACAAGAAGTAAACCCTGCAGAGAGACTCAGAGAGCCTCACATTTTACTGTACTGCAACTTGAAAGCTCGAAGATCCGAGTCCTTTCCCAACAATCAACATTTCTTTGACACACCTGTGTTCAAACCCCAATCCAATTACTTCACCCTCTACATATCCTATCGGCAAGCCAAGACGTCCGAGTATTCTGCATATCCCGATACAGACAACAGCGAAGACAAGCTTTACTCAGATACCACAGAAAGCATCCTTGTACATAATCACAGCCTTGGCTTGTATACAACTGGGGTGGCAATTACGGAGCATCAACCATGGACCATATACATAATCACATAGCGGTCTAATTGACTGGGCTCTCACAGACTCGGACCTGTGCATCCTCGGGCTTGCTGCATGAATCGTACGAGGCCACGCTGTCTGACCTGTCGCGACCGCGCGAGACCCCTACCACGGCCATGAATCTCTCCCATCGTTGCTGCTTCAGGTCTCCGCTCGTGCGTGGTGGTTCTGGCTCGCCCTCGACACGAATACTGTCCCATATCTCCAGGAGGTACAGCACGTCTTCGTCCGTCGGTAGTGTTGTCATGGCTGCTCCATCCGTCTCGGCCTTCTTCGCTAATTTCTCCTCATTATGACAACCCCATACTCGCGTCGCCACAATCTCCTCTATTGCCTTCCGTGCCTTGCGAGTGTCCTTGACATCCCTGAAACACTTGTTGATCTTCAAGAGCTTCTCGCTGCCCCAGTATTCGTCGTTTACGTATGTGAGCGCCCGGAGTTCAAGGTCGGTACCCTGTTCGTTTGCCTTCTTCCTCTCCCGGTCGACCATTGACTCGAACTTCCTCCAGCGAAGTCTTCCATCCTTGTTTTCGACAATCCGCAAGTGATGCACGCGGTATATCATTCGCGCGAACGGAGACTTGAACGGGCAGTGAGTCGAGAAGGTGGGCAGGATTGCTGTCGACCACACGAGGATTGTCCACACGACCAACGAGCCTGTCATGACCCAAGTGAGGATCGTGTTCAGCTTCATAGTCATCATGGTGAGCCCGACACCAAACAATGTCACGGCCAGCATGAGCATGATAGAGATAGACGAGGCAATGGTGCGCATTCGCCACTTCGCAAGCCCGTGGTGTCGGAACTCTCGTACATGCACGAGTTCGCGCGCACGGTATGGAAGGTCGAGAGAGTATTCGCGCAGCCATTCCTTGACCCAGAGGCCCATTCCCGAGGCGATGAGGCTGACGAGGAGGCTCGTGGAGAGCAGGGAGGTCATGATGACGTCGTTCTTGTCGCTCTCAAACTGTGGCATAATGAACGGGGAACTCATAGCTCCCGCGACCGTGCTGTTGTGGAGTTGCTGGGAGATTGCAACTAAGGCCTGTACGGTGAGTCCTGCATTGTCTGGCTGCAGAGTCTGACTCGCGGTGCCGATGAAGAGGGTGACCACCGTAAGGAGTAATCCGGACTGGTTGACGGGTAAGCATCGCTTCGAGGTTCACAGGACTCAGAACTTACGAATGTCAGAAGGCTGTCAACTTCCGCTGTCCATGCGGTGACGTTCTCTGTGTCTCGCTTACACAACAGCTCCGAGCATTTGTTCCAGGCGTTGTAGGTCTCATGTCGATGGTATTCTCCACCTTGGTGCTCATTGGGGGTTTGCTCGTGCCTTGCTTGAAAGCGTGGTATGTCACCAAGTCGTTCAAGATCCTAGGTTGGGTGTAAGTCCGGTGAAGATAGACGAGCACAATGATGCCCACAAAATTGAATCTCGTCGTCCAGCGACGAATTGGGGCAGTTGCCCTCCTTCCTATGGCCGACATACTGCAGGAAAGTGTCACTGATGCCTGAGACGCTGGTTATGGGGTGAGTCCTCGATCGAACAAGGCGTATGTATATACGTGCACTAACATGCGACATGTAGCCACGAACACACAGGAAGCTGGAACTCCGTCTTGTAGCCTCAAGGTGCGCGGGAACAGGATGCCGTGACTCTCACGTCACAAGTATGTTTCATATGGACCATGATCCGTGCTGTCCCCCTCTCAGTGCACACCATAACGCGACTACGATTGCGGATGTCTGGGGCGATCGCTGTTACTCGCAGCCTCTACCCATGTTGTGTAGTAGTGCGCTTCACTGGAGGAGAACCCATCCACCCCCTGAGGCGCGGATGTGACATTGATGAAAGGAGGTTGACTCGGTCTGCCTCCTTATAGCCTTAAGGTTTGTCGGAGCTTTCTCGGCTGTTATGCTACAGTACGCCTGAACGATGAGGTTCCCCAGGCGGAGCACCGGAGGTCAGTCAGAAAATGCTACTGGTCCTCACTTGATTTGAGTTCACAATCTCGCTCGACGGTCACGTGTGAAGCGTTCCCGTAGTCCACCTGTGAACATAGACAAAGTCATAGCAACGGTCGAGTGTGTGGATGACACCGTGGTGGCGCATCTCAAACCATCCTCGAGCGGCCTAGAAGCGCAACCCGACTCGATGTCCGCGGAAAACAACAGAAGTCAGTTCAAGTCTTGACTCAACAGACCTTTGGTTTATGCCAGTACACCTTCTGATTGCGCCACTCTGCGCGGAACAGCATCACAGCTGTTGTGAGGCGAAGAAGTATCATATTGAGGAACTTAGGCTCACAGAAGCACTGACGGACATTTTCAGGGACTTCCTGACTAGGGCGGGACCGATCCCGCCCTTCTAAGCCTATACAGGCTATTCTGGTCCACCCCTCGGATCCTGGATCGTTCCGCAATGACATGTGCAGTTTGCATGTTGTGAAGAGGGCCAGTGGACTTTGGAACAGTGGTGGGTGCCAGTCAGTCGAGGGATCTTGACTGTATTCCAGAACGGCCCCTAATCACCCTTCGTGCAGGTAAAGACGAGGGTGTGCAAAACACGAGGCAGTGACGGTATGATACGTGTATTTCTTGTACCCATAGAGAGTAACCATGATATGACATAGACAGCGTGTGAGATTGATGGTGTCAACAAAATTTCCGCACGGATCGACCATGCGACCACTGGCATTTTGCAGTATTAAGATCATACTACTATACTGTCGGGTATTCGGTCTATCCTGGAATCGTCACCTTGTATCTAGAACGATAGTGTTGTAGTACTGGCAGTTCGCGAGAGAGAACATTGTCAGCAAGAAGACCGAGCGCTAAAACTCGCTACACCGTGGTTCAGTGGACAGCGACGTCGCCCCCAAACATGCGGGTCCATAGTCTTGTCCCTTCAGGATCGATCATCGTACGGACGAAGGGGGCATCGTATAATCCACCCGAATGTCAGGAAGCGGCGTGTCAACTCTGCTGCCCGCTTGGAGGTTGAGGTGATTTTCGCTCTGCCCCGCTCTCACTGGTCATGGGGGCAAAATCGGTCGGACCACCTCATCGAGAGACTCGGGCAGGCCATGTCAAAGCCAACAGAATGGCGGCGCTTTGCCGATACTTGCAACTTCCTGAACATCCTGCTTCCGACAATGCGAGTGGATCACGGTAACATGCACAATCCACCTGCCTCGTCGCATCGGTCAGAAGGAAGCCGCAGATCTATGTAAATAGAATGGATAGACTCCGTTCCACAACGGTTGTGGTCTGTCAGGGTGACCTCCCATTGCCATGCCTATACCCTCAATTACGCCAGAGGAAGGTCGTCCGTACCTAGCTAGCATGAGGCTTGGCTTGTTCAGCTAAATCGCGGAACGAACTCCTCCCACAAAGCCGACAACCTCGCAGCCTTCCATACCCACTCCACATACATCTTACCAGGGCTGGTAGGAAGACGCTCCCTATTGCATCCGGCACCGGGGCCCGTCACTCGCCAACGACACGCACGGGATGCGTCGTCCGTGACTTTGGCTTGAGGCCGTCAGATATCAAAAGAGGGGAACGAAGCAGAAAATAGACCCACCGCAAAGGTCCGCAGAGCTATGTCCTGCAAGTTCACAAACATGCGAGGCGATGCGAGTACTTCAGGGCGCAGTCAAGCACAGCAGACCCGGACATGGGGCACCTGCCAATCCATGGCATGCCGTACCCTACAGGTTGCCTGCGTGTTTCAGGAATCCGAAGCCTCTGGGAACAAACTGATAGACGTGAGAACAATCAGCATAGCGTTCTACATTGTACGACGAGGTGAACGATGAACTGCCCATTGAAGCACCTCATGCATGAATATCATCTTCCTGCGATCGGGAAGTCCTAGCTCTGACGTTACTACTCGCACATCGTATCATAGGACACAACAGGTGCGTAGAAAGCCACCAGACATAGGACGCACCAGTGGATCGACCATCGGGATTGGGAAAAGCTCAGTAGTGCATGCCGTTGCCGTCGACTCGCCCATTTGAGAGATCGTCGTCGTCGTGGCCAATGGTGTCACACAACTTGGACATCAGACATCGCGTGACACCTCACGAACAACTGTGCATGGTTCGTCGAAACTATACAGTGGACCAAGGAGGAGGAGAAATTGTAAAAACTAATGCTGTTTCACAACTAAATTTTACAGATACAATACATACGAGTGCTCTCGTTGCCCTCGTCGGCAGATGCCAAGGGCGGTACTTTCTTTGTAAAGGTGCGGCAACTTGATATACACGTTATATACCAGTGAATGGGGTCCAATGAGGATGAACGTTGAAACAGGATAAGGCAGGGTGTACACAGAATGCGCGCACCCCACAAGCCCGGGCACGCTCGTCGTATTTCTTATGGCGTATTCAATGATTCGTGATTCGTGAGATATCCCCACGAAAATTGAACGCCTACCACCATTCCACCAGTCGAAGATGGATTGCGGAGGTTTGAAGCGTAGCAGCGGCTAGAAGGTGCCCCTCAGGCTTCCGCAATGCCTGCGATAGCGGCTGCGTGTGCGAGCTTCTCGCGGCGGAAATATAAACGCTTCGCAAACTTCCATGTCTCCACAAGGATGAGGAATACAAGAGAACCAATGAAGACGATGCCCCACTGCAAATTATCAGAAATGAGCGCCCTGGGACGACTTTGCTGGAAATCGTGACATGATCACGTACCTCCCAGCTGATGGGCGCGTGCAAGAATACCTTGTCGTTTATGACAGGGATGTATACAATCGGGAACGTCAACAAAAACCCAAGGACGACTGACTATACGATTCAACATGTATTAAATTCAGCGGAGGATGAGATGAGATCGACGAGATGACATACCCAGAACAAAACTTGGTTCGCCCACAAGTCCTTCATCCACTGCGTGTACGGCGTCTTCGTCCGTGGGTGCATCCAGAATAAGCTCCGGCGCATATCAATCATCTCCCATGCAAGCAGCAAACATGTCCACGCAACGGAGGAGAAGCACGTCGCGCGAGCACGAAACACAGTCTCGCAGCCCGCGCGGGAATCGTTGCAACCTCCAGCGCCGAGGTCGCCCCCGCCGAAGCCCCAGATAACCAGTACAAACGAGGAGAGACAGATGCCGCCGATGATGATGCCGTACGCGACCATGTCGACGAGAAGTTCTGGATCGGAACATAAATGATGAGCATGAAAGCACGTGGGGAACTAGACGCACCAATGTTGAGGATACCGCGACGCGCGTTGTGTGGAGGCCGACGCATGACATCAGGTGCAGCGTCTTGCATTCCGAGTCCCATAGCGGGCGGGCCTGAGGTAACGACAACGACCCACAAGACTTCGACTGGGCTGAGAGGAAAGACAGAGAGGTTCTCCTGATCCTTGAACGCGAGTCCAACCATCAAGACAATCGCCTGCCCAACATTACCAGCCAGGAGGTGAAGCGCGAATGATTTGATGTTGTCGAACGAGCGGCGGCCCTCCCGTATAGCAGCGATGATTGATGCAAAGTTGTCGTCAGTCAGGACGATGTCTATTTACACAGTAAGATCTTGATGATAGATGCGTAATATACGAGATCACGTACCCGATGCATTCTTCGCAACGTCAGATCCGCTTCCCATACCAATCCCGACATCTGCGCGCGAAAGACTCGGGCTGTCGTTGACACCATCACCAGCTAACAGCAGACGAGTAGGCACCCCGGCACGAAATTAAGCGGTATTATACACTTACTCATAGCTGCAAACTTCTTCCTCCTGTGCAGCGCCTCGATCATCCGGACCTTCGTCTCAGGGGAACACCGTCCAATAACCCTCGGGAGCTCTTCCATCTGGTCAATGTCCTCGTCCGAGAGTTTATCAAACTCAGTCGCAGTGACGACTGTGTACTTCGGCAAAAGCGAGACATCCTTATCGTCTATGATCCCTATCTCCTTCGCAATCGCGGTTGCCGTGCTCGGGTGATCACCAGTGAGCATGTGGACGACGATTCCAGCGCGTTTACAATCTGCAACCGCGGCGCGCGACTCAGGACCTGCGATAAAGACCGTTTGTTAGGACGCATCGCAAGCGCGGATTCGAGTGAAATACGCACGAGGCGGATCGTAGATACCAACAAGCCCGAAGAACGTCATGTCCTTCTCGACTGCTCCGCGCTCCATCTGGTTCGTCTCAATCGTACCGTTCCACTCCCTTCCAGCGAGTGACAGGACACGCAGCCCAGAATGCGCCAAGACGTCTACATATCGCATGATCTCGTCCTGGTCGGCGGCCTTGATCGGGCGGATACCATCAGCAGCCTGGATGTTTATGCAGGCATCAAGCACCCGCTCCGTCGCGCCCTTCATGTGCGCAACATACACAAGCTCCTCAGAGTCCTTCGCTGGGCGGCGGAAGATGACGGCCATGCGCTTGAGCTCGGATGAGAAGGGGTATTCCGCGAGCTGCTCGTAGCCCTCTTTGAGTAGTGCCGATCGACCACGCTCGAATCTGTGCGCAAGAACCTGGAGGGCACTAAATGCACAGGACGGTCAGCAATCATCACAACGGTCTCAGTTAGGATAGGGGCACGTACATCTCAGTTGGGTCACCCCTAGCTGCCCATACCTTCGGCCCGTTCTTCTCCTCATCGGTCTTGGAATGCTCCTTGACCACGGACGCTATGTTGCAGAGGGATGCACACTCGAGGAACGCAGCCAATTCCGGAGTAGAACGTGTTGGCTCGTCCTCCAAAGGTAAGGTGGCGCTTTCATTCGGGGTGGTGGCGTCCAGACCGCCCCTACGAAACAACATCCGGCCAGCTGTCGGATCGAAGGGGTTCCCGGAACCGTCGAGGGTCCAGTTGCCGAGGGAAGGAAGCCAGACCTTGCGAGCGACCATACGGCCTTGCGTCAGAGTACCTACAGAGTGCCTAGATGAGGAACGTCGGATATGAAGCGCCAAGTAGGCTTACCAGTTTTGTCGGAGCAAACGTCGGAAACCGCTCCGAGGGCCTCAATAGAGTCGAGTTTGCGCACGATGACGTGCCGTGCCGCCATACGCTTGGTGCTGACTGCGAATGTGATAGTGAGGACGACGATGAGGGATGCAGGAATCATACAAAGTCCTATAACGATGGGTCAGTGTGCATGCTGTAGCTGAAACAGGAGGAACGTACCTGTCGAGACGGCGTAAATGATAACCACTCTGTTGTTCACAAAGCGGTTGGCGGCAGCAACGATCACGGCGAAGACGACGGCGACAACGAAGAGGGCGACAGCGAGCTGACTGAGACGTCGCTGAAGAGGCGTTCCAACGTTGACGCCAAGGAAACGGCCGATGGTGTCGGTGACAGTGAGAGCATAGGCGTAGATATAGTAGTGGAAGAGCTTTTTGCCCTCCTCGTTGCGGCGGACCTTGCGCACCTTCGTACTACCCTTGCCTTGCAAGCTCGCGGCGATAGCACCGATCTCGGTCTGCATGCCAGTGGCGACAACGATGCCTTGTGCGCGACCCTTTGTGACGGTGCTCGACGAGTACGCCATGTTGAGCCGGTCGCCGACAGTGACGTCTTGGTCGTACCTCTCTGCGGCGTTTTTCGCGACTGGGATCGACTCTCCCGTAAGAAGAGACTCGTCAACTTCGAAGTTCATTGCGTCATATAAACGGAGGTCGGCGGGAACGACGTCTCCTGTCTTAAGGACGACAATATCCCCGGGCACGAGGTGAACAGAAGGAATAACGCTCTGGTGAGCATTGCGAATAACGGATGCTGATGGAGAGGCGAGCGAACGTAGAGAATCCCTGAGATAAACAATTCGTTTAGATGGCGGGGAAAGCTATGAAACGAAGGAGCTTACATTGTCTGCTCCGCCGTATATTGTTGCATGAATCCGACCACGACATTTAGAATGATGACGCCTGGAACCGTTAACTTGGGATGGTTTACGCGAGAGCCGCTGGTTCATATACGTACCGGCAATGACGCCGCCTTCTATCCATGATTTAATGGCTAATGATACAATGAACGCTACGATCATGATGAGGACCATTGCGTTTACTGCAACGGCCTCAGCGTTGAGCACGGACCAATTTGTTTGACGAAGTGACACACCTATTTGAGAAACTAGCACGCGAACCCAGCTCACTCCATCTCCGCCCTCGAGTTCGTTCGAACCAAATCTCTGGAGGCGTTCCTGAGCTTGGGCGTCTGTGAGACCCTCGGTGAGTTCAACTTCGTATTGAGTAGCAACTTGCTCTATGGTGAGCTGGTAGGGTGGTGCGGGGTGTTCATCTTGAGACGACGAATAGTGGGACGCAACAGACTTCTCTCCCAGATGGCCAGGATGGTTGATGATGGTGCGGTCGGTAGAGTACGTAGCTGATCGTGGAGGAATGTTGGGCATGTTGTTGGCTGTTGTGGGTAGTTTAGGTTTCGTTGGGGTCGTGTCAGGATTGGCAGGAAAGGAGAGGAGACCGCGGGGGATCATATATTAGAACATTCGAGATCAGCTGAATGTTATAAATGAGAGCAAGCCTTGGACGAGGCTGACAATGACATGATCGGAATACCCATTATCCTTGGCACGATCATGAACATTCTTGGTGTCGGCAATGTCGGCAAATCATCCTGAGCTTTTTTGTGGTTGTATTGACTTAGGGAACGTTACGGATGTTTTCCGCGCTGCTTGGCCCTTGGCCCTCGAAATCCACACTCTTGGGGTGGACCCAGCCAGTTCCCGACCTCCCTCCTTGCCATATATGGATGCTGACCAAGCAAACCCCTTTCTCTTGCTTATCGGTTTGCTCGGCATCATCTTCACGGAATTTCAGACGATACTTCGAAGACACGGCCATGCGTAAGGAGTACTGTACCGGATTGCTGGCGGTAATGACGAGAGAATCGATGATGGAGAGATTTCAATCGACTGTGAATATCAATATTGCCAGAGTCTCCTCGCCGCCGTGAGTCCGTGACTCTGCCATCAACAACAATCAACATGCGCATGCGAAAACACGACATACCATTCATAGCATTCCACCAGTCCAACCCTGTTTGGCCGCAATCACTCACCTTCACCCACATCTAACATCCCTGTCTTGCGACTTCATCAACACGGAACTTGAATGGTGCTCAAGATATGTGCTCAGAGTCTCTTGGCCATGACGCACGCGCGCCTGCCATGCACATCTGATCAGGAACAAGGTCCCACGCCTCGAGGGCTTTGCTTGGACTGATCTTCGCCTCTAAATCTCTTGATATTCTAGGTTTGCTTTTTGCCACTTTCTCGACTGAGCTGTAGACCTTTGCGATACCGATGCGTACTGGTACGTACTAGGTCCAGGGTGCTTGTGTGAATAAAGTGCCCGCGATACTACTGTAGCTAAGTATTCGAAGCCTTGGCAACCTCGCATCGTAGCGCCCGAACTTGGACTCGGAATCCGGACAAGTATCTTGTACGCAATATTAATCACCACAATTCACTCTACGTAACTGGCGCTAGCAGACTCGGTCACATTGACTTGTCTTACATCCAACTCGTGCGTTCCAGGTCCCAGAGCCTTCAAGGACTATCGTGCGGTGCTTCTGGCTTACGAGGCAACATGACTAGTAACATTCAAGACCATCGGACTAATAAACCCAGCTGTACTATCAGCTCTATACTTGTATCCGGGGACGTTATGTGCATGAGAGATAAACATCAGTTGCCGCAATGGTCACTGTGTATACTTGCAAGAACGCGCAAGGGAGGCACTTTGATCTTGGCGACATGGAGGCGTCAGGAACTTTGAATATTGGAGGATCTCCGCATTCGAACGTGATTCGCGCACTGAACAAACAACTTCTGACCACTTGGGCGACTAGTACGTCTTAGTGACCTGTGTCTTTCGTCGACGAGATGCCCGCTCAATCCTAGTTCCTCCCGTCAGTCCTTCATGATCCTTCAGAGTCGCTCATTGGCATCAGTCAATGTCTAATCTGCCTTCACTAAATCCCCCGAAGCTGAACTCGGAGCGGTCCACTGCACTCTGGCACCTGTTCGCTCGGATAGCTCGGATAGAAGTAAAGTTCTGTCACATACTCGCTTACTTCGCGAGGCGGAACTTATTTAAGTTTGAGCGCGTCCACCCCACCTGACTCGCTATTGCGGACATCGCTCACCACTTGAGGATTACTCTTGCACAGACATACAGGAGGAGGTTCACAGGTCCTATAAGTCTCCCTCTCCTTGCCAGTAAACCATGACCCAACTACATGCCAGTGCGTATCCCCGACCCAACTCAAAGACGCCTGCTCCACCATCTGTGCTCGCACTCACGGACATACTAACAGACCATGACGACCCTGCTACATACGGAACAAACGATGTGAACGCTGAAAAGCGGCTGTGCGCAAAACCCGGCCCTCCATGCACCTGTCCACGCAGAGCACCCGACGGTACCCAGACCAACACAGACAATCAAAGCAGCATCGATGGTGGAAAGATCGCGAAGATCGCTGGGGGAGCCCTCCTCGTCGGCGTAGCCGCCCCCGTCCTCGCTGTTGCGGGCGCTTCTGTTGTTTTGCCTGCGATTGGATTCACGTCCGCGGGCGTTGCAGGTGGTACGTCCCCACATCGGGCCGAACGAAGCCCCCTCCTTTCTTCACATCCGCCTCATAGTTCACACATGTACGGTTCTTAGGCAGCCTCGCGGCCATGGTGCAGTCTGTCTTCTATGGCGCAAGTACCGGAGGACTCTTCTCCATCCTCCAATCCGCCGGAGCGACCATCGTTGCTCCCGCCGCAATGGAGGTTATCGGTGCAGCGACTCTGGTCACCGCCGGGGCAAACTCTATCGCTGGAGGGATAGGGAAAGGAAGTGACGGAGACAACGGCAGAGGCGGGGACGCGGCCGGGCATGAGCAGAACGACGGCGATCACGAGCAGGTCGCATGCGCGTGTGCGCACTGCGTTTGCGAAGAGGATTGTCAATGTGCGTGCAGGCGCAGGAGGAACGGGGAGTAGGATTAAGAAGCGCATCGTCTGTGCATCTATGAATTGACCGTCCCCCTTTCCCCCTTGAGGTGAACTCCTGTAGCTCCATTCACATTGGCTCCTTCCCTGCTGAATTACTCCACGTGCATCTGTGTGATCGAAAGACCCTTCAGCGAATAAGCAATGAATTTCGACACACTGCTCAGTGGAAGCATCAGATACTAGGCCGGGCTTGTACACACCTGCTCTGGACACTAGGAAGATCCATCCTTGCCATACAGTCAACAGAGAAGAGAACGCATAGGCTCATCTCAGTACCTGCAACAGATACAACGTTTTCAACGTCCATCGCAACATTTGTAGGGTTCGGACCATGCTTCGTAACCAGAGGTCAGTCGAGTCCGGGAGTTTGTCCTTGTGAGTAATTCCGCGCTAGTGCTTACGTTGAATGTGATTCTGGTAGAGACTCCGCGAGCGTGCATGTCTCTCAGACAAGCTGAGACGTCATCCCACTTGAGAATCTCACGGAGATCCTTTCGCGCGTTCAGCGCCGCCAATAGGGAGTTCGAGTAGACTGGAGACAATGCAGGATCAAGTCATGCGACATCAAGACCCAATATAGTTTCACTAGACTTACGACAACCCAACATGAATGAACACGGGATATAGATATACGTCCCCGGGAGAGCGAGGTACACGATCAGGCATAGGGATGCGCAGATGCTGAGAGTGATATTCGTCAATATGGGTATACCTGACGGCCCTTGGTGTACCACTCGCCTGGTAATAAGACATGTGTTGACTGAGTGCTTAATCTACGCACACACACACACACACACGTGAACCGGAGGAATGAGAGAATTCTGCGCACCAGTTGATTATTGAGTAAGTCGGAGCTATATATGAGCAAATGTCAAGTCCTGAGTCGCGTAGCTCAAAGGGCTCAAAGACAGACCGTTTTAGTCCCGTGCGAGACTTATGGAGTATATGCACAAATTGACAGCGATGACCATGTCTGCAATGGGTGTGGAGATACTGATGACGACGGATAGTGTCTACAAGTACGTGATGATGAATGTGGTTTCAGCCAGAACAAACGCATGAGCAGCCTTGCAAGAGTCAGAATCCCCTTGAATCCTTCTATGTCAGCGACTCTGTCTACGGTAGCCCTGCGGTAGGCGTCAGGCTCGGATCAAAGGAATGACAAATCGAGATGAAACTGGTACGTACGCATTCACGGCAGAAACTGAATTTGAAGGTAGGGACGAATTAAGGTGGGATCAGCGTTTCGTTTCCTAATGTACCTATAAGATACTACAAGACTTACCCGTATATATGACTGTAGAACACCGATAGGCGCGAGTATAGTGAATACTCAATGAGTCAGGACAATATTTTGACCTCCTGAACATTGCAATGATAGATGCGACCTGTGGAACATCTCGTTGATACGCGAGACCGGTTGTGCGGTCCCCCAGGTGCTTGCCATTGGAGCCATGAGCCATAGCTTCTTTTGGCCCACTATGGCCATGTGTTCATGTCCGGGAGGGTAGAAACAATGCCAAGTGAGATATACACTCACGATTCCATAACCTCGCTGCAAAGTAGCTACAAGACCTGTTAGTCATGACACTTGATATGGGCTCGACCGTGGAAATACCTCTGTGCGAGAAAGCCTGTGAGCCCCTGGATTGCGTGGGGTCAGAAACTGTGTGATATCCGTGACAGCGTTACATGCCTGGAAGCGTAGCTCGATGGCCAGGGACATGAAAAGCACCCAGAGTCATTCGATGAGCATGAACATCGTGTAGACCACCTTGCCCATACCTTGGGTAGCGGAGGAGAGCATCTGGGTTGCCGTAGGATTCGATCAGAAACCAGTATACTAGTGTGGCACAACATTTAGCAAGGAGCAGCATCCCTAGTTAGGTTGACCAACCGCTATGGAATATCAGGGCCTGCAGGTTTAACACGGTACTCGATAATCAATGATGAGTCCAGGGCGATTTACTGAGCGCGTACCTGGTGAACAGTATCGGTGGTGACCACTATCGCGACCTTGTATACCCAAATCATTCGTCCGCCGAGGAGATAGAGGAGATAGCTGATACGGACCAATGACTTGATGATTATTGAATCGTCCCTATAATTACTATAGTAGTAATATGTTTGCAAGAGGGCGACTGGTGGATACGGAAGAGGGTCGGTTCTCGCCGGGTAACGAGAGAGTGGAAGATGGAGCTAGCTAAGTCTAACGCGTACCCATCCCTCGTGAGTTATGTCTGGAGGTGCAGCGAGGATTCAGGGACATACGCAGCGCAAATGATGACGCCAACCAGAAGCGCTCCCATCCTATCAGACTCGCAGGTCGAGTATCTCCCATGCGAGAAAGACACGGGGAACTTACGTTTCGTTAATCGAAGACATGCCTGTGTGGCTACTCATCAGCAGGGTTTTGACGAGTGCATTTCGAGGGTACTGAAAGGTGAGAGCGACGGGGAAGGAGGAGGGGAGCTGGCGATACACACACAGATGTGATTGCATCTTGTAATTTCCCCGTACTCATGTCAAAGTTTCAGGTGCCGGGAAACTTCGTGAGAAGAATCTACCCTCCGAGCGTGGAAAGCGAGTCCGAGCGAAAAGTATCAGATTTTCCCGGGATCGGAGTGTAGAGGTCTTCGGTAACGGCCACTGTGACGCTCTCGCATTGCGCTCGCAAAGAACATCGTCACCAGCCCAATGAGTATGTAAACAATCGCCTACGATTGTATATTAGAACTGCCGACTCCTTTTATACCTCGCAGCACGATCTGATCAGAACTTAGCCACATAGCTCAGAATTGTTCGAGCTGCTTCCTATCCATAATGACTGAGCAAAGCGCTGCCGCGTTGCCGGGACCTGCAAGTTGCACCCACCTGAACCATTCCAGCTGTCTGATCGGCACTGGATGCTTCATGTTGGGTGATCGTGAGCCCGGGGCTAGATCTGCCTTTGGGCAAGTTTCGCAGACTGGAAGGTGAGTATAGAGCACTCTCAGAGCAATCCGATAGCGGATGCAGACCCTCGCAGGTCAGTCCCCGCTGTTTAGAGAGCATTAATATTGTGAGAGGATCAGCGCATGTGGAGCGATCATCATTGATACGCTCGCGGTAGACAAGCTGTTGTCTCCCCTAGGCAGACGATGAGGACATACTGAACGGAGGGATGGACGCAAGCTGGGCTTCGAGCAGTCCAGCTTGACTTCCCCAGCAGACGACCGTACTACTACATCTGTTTCAGCGCCAGGCTTATTGCCTCAAGCGCGTACACAACACGTAGTGCCGATGGGTCAACCACTCTAGAGGCTGCAGCTACTGTTATGCGCCGCCGGTGGAGCGTGTATACTCGCAAGGTACTACATTAGATAGTGTTGTTCGATGGATGTTCCGAGTCGTCCCCGGTGTAGATGCTGCAGCCCATATGCGTCCGGCCTTGATTAGCTCATGTACAGTAACACCTGAAGTCCGTGTAGTAGTGTCAGTGTCGGTCGTCTACTATACCTGTCCATTACCATCGAGTGGTCGTGCGCGATCCGGCTCCGTCCCATCCTTCCCATCCTGTAGCATAACATCTGTTCACCCTTCCCAATAATTTAAACCACCTCTTCTCTCCGCTCACATAATCACACAATCCTTGTCCTTTCCACCCTTCCCCGACCCCGCCACCGACAGCTCTTCACTCCCATTCTCATTCCGATGCAAGACAGACCCGGGCCCGCCAGGCGCCACCATGGGGGCGTTCTGGGGACCTCTCAACCGTTGCGCCGCGCGCTTGTCGCCCTGCTCTGCTGCGCGCTTGTACCACTGTATCGCTCTGCGAGATTATGTCAGATGTGAGATCAGCCAGAGTCAGGCTACAAACTATGCGTCGGATGATGGGAGGCCAGGGAGGACGGAAGTTATGAGTAAGAGAGTTGACGACGTACTCTGCCATGTTTGGCTCTGTGCCAATCCCGACTTCCAAAAAGTACCCAATCGCGTACATCGCCTTCGGGAGCCCCGCTTCCGCGGCTCTCCGCCCCCACAGGTATGCTTCGGTATCCGACTGCGGCAACACACCCTCAGATCCGACCAGGTACCATGCCGTGAGCGCGAAGCACGCATCTCGGTGATCTTGCTGCGCAGCGATGTTCTAAAGCAAAGTGTCAAGTACAGGGAGGGGGGCAGCGGAGGTGAACGAACGTAGTAGTGTATGGATAGCGCCGGGTCTTGGGGACAGCCCATCTTCCCGTACTCGTAACACTCGCCTAATCGGTAGGCTGACGGTGAGTAACCCAGCTCTGCCGCCTGTGCGAGAAGTTCCGCCGCATACTCGTAGTCGACGAAAAGTACGTTATCGATGCCGCGTTCGTGCAAGAGGGCAAGTTCGTGTAGTGCGTGGGGGAACTCAGCCGTGGCGTGCTCTGCGGAACGCTTGAGGTACTTGACACCTTCTCTGGGACTCTTAGAGAGACCAAGCTCGCCATTGAGTTCCGCGATCCCGAGACGGTAGAGCGCACCAGGGTGTCCCGCCGCCGCCGCCTTCTTGTAAAACTGAACAGCCTTGGCCGATTCTCGGCGGCATCCCCACCCGTTCTCGCAACAAGTACCGGCGCGATATGCAGCGTCTGGATGACCGTGCTTCGCAGCGAGGACAAAGAGGGGGAAGGCGCGGTCGAAGTCCTGTCGGTTCTTGTGCGTGCCGATGCCGTTCGCGTAGCAGTCAGCGAGAAAGTATTGGGCAGGCATGTGGCCACGATCTGCGAGACGTTTGAGGAGAGACATTGCTTCCTGAATGAGGTCTTCACGCTTCGCGATCGCTTTCTCTACCTCCATCACGTTCCCCGGGGTCTCTACGGGGATTTGCATTGTCTTGGAGGCGTCGATCATGAACACGGCAAACTCGAACTGCAGGTCGGGGTCCTGGGTCTTCTTTGCATTCGCGCGGTAGAGCTCTAGAGTGTGTTCGTGTGATAGAAGGGCGGCTTGGCTGCCGGGGCGGAGGTGTGAGTGGTCGAGGAGGGGGCCTGGTGGCGGGGAGGGGGCGCGGACAGATTGGCTGGCGAGTGACCGTACGGAATAGGTCTGCTCATACTGTGTTTGCGACTGGTAGAAGTCATCCCCGTCTCCATCGTCAGGCACATCGTCGAACTGATTGTACTGGGACTGGGGGGGCACATAGCTGGGATAGTCGTTGGGTATCGGGCCTGAGGCAGGGAATGGGCGGCGCTGTTCAGCATCAGGCAAAAAATGTGATGACTGTCGTGCTTGAGAATGGGGGTACATGGTAGTGTGCAAGATATGAGGGACGGTGGGTGGGTAGAAGGGAGCAGTGAGAGAACTTGCAGAGGTCAACACAGGCGCCCAGCAACTCTGCCATCGGCCTCTCTAGGCGCCCGTCAGTTGCACTCCGAAGCCCAAGCTCAACGTTCAACTGTCTTTCATCTTCGTTCGCGTTTGTCTATCATCATCTTTGCACGGCTTCACTTGGCGCAATAGCTCAAGGGACACAATCGATATAAGAACCATATACATCTTGCTAACATCCAATCGAAGCCCATTATCCACAACCATCGGTGAGTCCGCTGGCCCTTACATATATTATCTGACATGGTCATCCGGGTACAATTACAGACATCAGCTATACGCACAGTCCTGCCACAGAATAAACCGACTCGTGCCAGAGAGCATCACAGGGCAAGATTCTTCATCCTCGCGAACGCTCTTTGCCAGAATCGCTAAATTCAAGGCCAGAGTGTTCAAGATCCGTGCTCAGTCGTCGCATGGCCCGCGAATCATAATCGACGACATCCTCTTTGAGATCTTCATTTACCTTGATCCTGTAGATGCCGCCAGAGCAGGTCGTGTTTGCTCTCAGTGGGTGCCTCACTCCCGTCGAGCTGCATGCACCCATATCCTCATCCACTTCGCGTCTCGACGTGCTCTATTACTCGACAAGACCCTTCTGATTTATCCTCACATCAGAGCCTATGTCCGCCACCTCACCAATATATACTACCACTACATTAGAGACGGGCGCGCCTGTCTCCGGTTGACACTTCTTCCAAACGGCTCTCTTCAAAGCCTTCAGGCTATCGGAGGGGCCTTTCTTTACGCGAAATACGCCGCTGGTGTCCACATTCCCCTGCCAACAACATGGAATCTCTCACGATGTGCTCGTGGTCCACACAGAAACGCATGGAGGTCCCTCTAGGTCCCTGTCATTGTGTGGCGCCACCGTTGTTGCCGAACTCATGATATGATCTCGACAGATATTGACACTCTGAGATTCTTGGGCACTATGCGCAGGCACGTTAATCCCTTTGACCCGAACTGTATGTGTGTCGCCTTTTCCAACCCTTCCGAGCATGCCGTAGCCCGGTTGACCACCACCCTCGTCTTCGGCAGGCAACCATTCCCGATAGCCATCCTGGAGGCCTTGGCTGACCGCGTGCGGGAACTCCGCACGATTCAACCTGCGTGGGCGAAGCTCTTGATTTATCACTCTCAGATTTCCAATCTCGCATCCTCAGATGTCCTGTTTGCAGGGTCATCTATCGTATCATCACATCGCGTCCGCGTCCTCCGGACTAAAGAGCAAACCCATCGCGGCATGCACATGGCAGGCCCTTAATCGGCGTAGCTTCTAATGTGCCTTCCTTTCCCCATCTCTCGAGTTCCTTCCAGGATCTCAACCGTAGAGCGTCAGCTCACTCGCAATCAGAGTGAGCACGTTACAGTAAACCCCGTGGACCCCAGAGTCCAGCATCATAAACATCTGGGTGTCTTCTATCGACCGTCACACGAGCCCATCCCAGGAGTCACGGCTACTGTTCTCAGTAGCGGACGGAGAAGTTGAAGTTATCGCGTTGTACGGTGAGGACCTGCTGGATCAGATGTAGGAGTTCACGCTTAGGCCCGGTCTTGTGTAAGCCTTCTTTCCAATTTCTCTCGGCACTGTACACATCTCATGCTCTCCTTGATCATTCATCAACTCGTAACGCTTCATACTATGCTACTCGTGATAACCATTGCATGTGCTATGTTTCAACGGTTGACTTCGTACAAATGTGCAGCTGTCGTTACCCCAAGTTCCCACCCACCGGGATGACGAAGTTTCAAACCCGAGATTCCTCCTCGATATCCTGACGAGCTGATCAGGATCTCAGGACTGTCCTCCAAAGATCACAACTCTGTGCAAACCGTGCCCGAGACCACTGTCCCTCGAGACCTTGGATCGTCAAGATGATGACGATCCAGCACCTCTCAGTTGGTCGTGGACCTGTCAGGGGCGTACTACCTCAGCTTGTCAACGGGTTATCTAAGGATTTAACCGACACACTGACAAGCAACTACGCTTAAGAGCCGGGCTGAGTGTATCGCTCTTCTACCTAACCGAATCTCACCTCCTGCGACTGCGTTGGGTGCGTCTGTGACAACAAGTACAGCTGCCGTTGCAGGGGGCCCCAGCCCGGGGTGTGGGTGGGCCAAGTTCATAAGGTTCCTGTGCAGTTCGACGTTCGTCGATCGTTGCTTGGGCTTCCGAGGCACGGTCATCGTGGGCGGGCTACTTCGGCGCAGTGTGCGTGACGAATAATCTGTATCTGATGCAGTGGGATTCCTCTGTTCCAGCTCGTTCTGTCAGCATTCGAGCCTCTGCGTCGCAACTTCCCGTGGTCTACTAGACGATACTGCATCTCGAGTTCCTCCGAGTCACTCATCATACCTCCATACCTTCCATATGATACTCAGTTCCGCTTCCGCACCACCCCACACGCCCACGCCTTCACTGCGAAAAGAAGTGTCCAACAAAGTCCCTCTCCGTCGTCCACGTCGACGCACGCGTCACACTCAGTCCAAGTCCAAGGATCCCGAGTCCGAGTACGGTGTAATACATTACGGTGTCTCACTATGTAGGATACAGTACATCGCGCCGTGTAGATAAACAATAATACGTCAGCAGCGCAGCGCACGAGTCGACATACGGATACGGTGTATCATGGGGCTAACCAAGTCTCAGTCTCGGATAGGATGGCGGCCACAACTGGGCCATGGGAATGCCGGCGTGGGCGATGCAGGGATATACAGTAGTATGGGCTCGCCGCGGGGAGGAGTGGGAGGAGAACGAGTATCGAGTGTAGTATGCGTGGGAGGGATGAACTCAAACGTGCGCACATACACGCGGGTCAAGGGACAAGCTCAAGGGTCCGCATGTGTGGGTAGGACGGCTGATGGGGATAGACGAGCCACGGGGGGGGGTTAGAGTGGAGGGCGGATGGCAGGGGAATGATGAGAAATGTGATGATGCATGGTGGGCGAATCGGATGTGCGGTGTGCTACATAATATAGAACAGGGGCGAAGGCGAAGATGGATATGATAAAAAGACATCAAGTGGGCTATACGTGCGGATGCACTACCTGTACCTATACCTATATACCTATACAGATATCGACCTAGCGCACGCAACGACGACAGAAGTACGCGCAAGCCGAGCATCACATCGCATCACATACAGAAAGCAGTAAGCAAGCAAGCAAGCAGCACAAGCCAAGTCCATCGTCCGGGAGATGTAGCACAGGGCGGGATTGGGGGGAGAGGGAGGTGGAAGGGGAAGGGGAAGACGAGCCAAACGAGCCATCATCGCGCGAAAGCCGAAGGAGGGCCCTCCCTCTTCTCTCTATCCTTCCGTCCAAACCCAAGCATCGGCGCCGTGAAGCTCAGCTTCCTCGCCGCCCGCCTCCAATTGTTCCCCGCCCCCGCCCTCTCTCTCCCAACGCCGCCGCCGCCGCCGCTCCCGACACTGCTACTGCTGCTCTGGCTCGTCGGCACAACCGGGGTGTCCCCGATCCCCCCGCCGCCGGTGCCTCCAAAAGAGAGCGAAGGCGGGTAGAACGAGTAGCTGCTGTTGCTGTGTCCGTCCGACTGCGACTGCGGGAGCGTCGGTAGGGGCGGGAGCGGTTGCGAGTGCAGATACGCATGGGAGAGCGATTGCGGGAGCGAATGCCGGGACTCGGACTGCGCCATCGTTAGAAGAGGAGGAGGAGGAGGAGGAGGAGGATGGAGTAGGGGCGTCGCAGGGAGCGACTCCCTCCGCGCCTCGCGCGATTTCTCCGTCTCGCTCCCCGTCGCGCCCAACTCGCTCAGCGTAGATGTAGACGTCGACGGGTTGACACTGCCGCCGACGCTAGCAGGTGGTGCGTCCCCCGCCCCCTCCCCGTCCCCATCCCCATCCTCTCCCTCACTGTCTCTTTCTCTTTCTCTTTCTCTTTCTCGTTCCTTCTCTTTCCCCTTAGCAGTCCCCGGCGGCGGCAAAGGGAGCCTCTTCTCCGTCCCGGTCGTCCCCGGGGACACAGGCGACCCCGGGAGCGGCGGCAACGGGGGAGGGCCGACAAGCCTCGAAGTAGGCCTCGAAGTTGCATGTCCTCTCGAGCCGGAAGAAATAGCGTCCCCGCCTCCCTCTCCTCCCCCGCCTCCGGTAGCCCCGGCGGTCGACGGCCGCGGGGGAAGCTTCGCCTGCCCCGAGCCGCGTTTCTCGCGCTTGATGCTCCTCGTCAGCTCCGGGGACGACGTCTTCTTGCCGGGGCATCGACCCGACGACGGGCGACAGAAGCGGGCCGCCACTGGTCTCCCCCCCGCGTTCCCTGTCGCGCTTGATCCTGAACCACGCGCTCGGCTTCTTCTCGGGGTGCCGCTCCTTGTCCTTGTCCTTGTCCTGGTCCTTGTCCTTGGTTGGGGTGCCGACGCCGTTCGGGGACGGGTGCGCTTTGGACGGGATGGGCGAGGACGGGACCGAGGGCGCGCCTTCGTGCGTCTGGAAGCTCGTCGTCTCCGCCGTGGACGTCGCCGACTGCGCCGTGCGTGGACGGCGCGTAGATGGGGAGGACGGTATGGGAGGCAGCGGTGGTCCCGCTTCCGTCCCGCTGCGCCTGTCGGCATTCGTCGTCAGTCCGTTCCGGAGGCGCAGAGAGGGCGTTTGGCGCAGCGTGTGCAGGAACCCGCCGAAGGGATGGTGATGGTGTAGCTGAGAAGGCGAGGACAGGCTTGCCGGCCCCCCGCCAGACGCGGGAATCTCCAAAGAGAGGTTGTGAGGCTGAGTTGCAGACGGCGGTTTGGGTGTATGGTGAGGTAAGATAGACGCCGGCTGTGTGGACGGCGTCGACGGCATGGGGGACTCGCTCTTGTCCGAGTAGTCTGGATCTTCTGCGGTCAGCCCGGGTGGCAGATGGGGTACAGGCGAGCTGGGTCCATGCCCTTGCTCGCTCGGATCTGCTGTGGCGAGACTCAGCGGCTTGCCCGGTGTCGAGCCGATGTCCGTCGTCGCCGTAGAGGCCGGCGGGGGAGTGGGAGGTTTGAGACCGAGTGCGGTCAGATCGAGATCGACGGCCTGGTAGTACAACACGTATGCTGAACCGCTGTTGGAGTCCCCAAAGTACTTCGGGATCTCAGACTCCTTCATCGTCGTGACCGTATCATCGTCGAAGAGCATCCAGGCCCCGCGTGCCTTGATGATCGTGACGTAGTGACCATGATACGGACCGCTGTTGACGACATGAGAACGGAACCATGGGAGTGTTCAGGCACTGAGAACGCACTTTCCGATATGGACAACAATCGCAAACAGTTCGTACAACCGGTCAGGATCATCGGCGTCGTCCACAGTGTTGAATAGCCGAAGTTCCAGTGGGAACGCGACCCGATAGGCAAGCTTGATGTACTTGCCGACGTCCTCCTGGTATTTGAAGCGCTTGAGATGCAGCGCGAGGACGTTTGGCAGTTTCTTGATCTTCATCCTGTAATTCCATATGTGAATGCTCCTATATCCAACACTTGCAGCAAACGCACCTTTTCTCTGCCTCTTGAAGGTCGCAACACGAGTCGCAAAAGAATTTGTTCTTCTGGCAGAGCATCTCGCTCGCGCTAAACTGTCTCAGGCACGCGGTGACGGACGAGTTCTGCTCGATATCAATCGAGAGGTCCAGGAACGATTCATCGCGCGACGACACGGTTTCGCACGTGAGACAGCGCGTCTCGCTCGTCAGGACACCCTCGAATAACCGGTGCACGATTGTGGAGCGAAACTCTGGAGCCTGGGCTGTGGAAGTCGACGCGGGAGGCTGTGTAGAGAGCGTTGCAATCGACGTGGAGACTTGGTGGTCCAGAGATGAGAGATGGATGGAGACGGCAACGGGTACACTCACGGTCTTCACCCGACTTCCCTACGCCGTTCACGTTCGAGCCCAGCTTGCGGCCGTCGTCCTCCATGTCCTCCATTATCCTGTTGAGGAGGTAATTCAGGAACTCGTGTGCATCCTGGTGCTGGGAGCCTTGGAAGAGCTTGTTGAGTTCTTTTAGCTTGTCGATGAACGCCTTTGGTGCGACTGTGCCCTTGTCAGCTGGGTTCCGGCTGATGTGCAGGAAAAGCGAGCGCAGTGCGGACAGAAGCGTATGGGGGTCGGGTGGGATGGGGATAGCGGGCAATGCCAGAGGGTGTGATGAAGGCGGCTCGGATATGGAGTTCTGGCGCTGAGGTTTCCTGCGCAGGTTTGTTTGCACATGAGGTGGTTGTGGGATGGGAACGAGTGGAGGAGGAGAGAGCGGAGGAAGGTCGGGAACTGAGGGGTCGGGATACTGAAGGAGAAGTTCGCGGAAGGGACCGCAGAAGTAGAGTGCTTGGAGGACCGAGTTGGCATAGCTAGGGAAAGGTTGTCAGTACACGGCATGAATTGATACCACTAGTCGGCAAGGAGTAAGACAGGCTTGTAAGAAGGGTCCAAACAGTGTGAAAAATAGGCCGTGGTCTGATACACGAAGAGTCGCAGTGGATATGCTGGCACAAGGTCGCAAGAGATGGGGTTCCCAAGAGGTTCGTCGTGCGTAGCAGTCCGTGGTGCAAAGCCCGTCAATCGCGGATTGCCGGTGAGAGCGGATTGAACACAGCCTGACAGAAATTGCTGCGTAAAGATTGGGGTGGAGACGGTGCGGTAACGGAGCAGATAGATGACTGATCACGAAGCGCAACCAGACGCGTAGGTCAGGACGAAGTTGATGTTCAGTCGCGGGGGTATGAGAAGGCGTGATGGACTGTAGAGACGAGCACCGTCGCTGGGACGAGCACGAGAAAGCGGGGCAAGCAGAGTGAAGGAGAAGAGAAGGACAGATGTTGATCGCGACTGTTCACGTTGAAGCGGAGAGAGTTGGAGATGGAAGGGAGGAAGAGAGAGGAGAGAAGACGAGAAGAAGGAAGACTCACCAAGTGTTGCCAAACTAGAGACGATCAGCGGGGGAGAGAGGAGGAAAAGGAAGGGAGACTCACGTTCTCGAGGCCAAAGAGCTTTGCGTCTGCAGCAGAGACGATGGGGGGTTGCTGGACGACGACGGGGACGGGGTTGGAGGGAGATTGACTTGTTCCGAACGAGATCCATTTTCCTATGGCCATGCTGGACGCTCAAGAACACGGTCTTGAGCTGTCCGAGGAAGGCGGGAAGGGGTCCAGGACAAGAGGGGAGGAAGAGGGAAGAGGAGAAGGCGAAGGCGAAGGCGGAGGCAGAGGCAAAGGCGGCGGGGAAGGAGTGGACGAGGAGTGGTGAGCGTTGAGTAGAGATCATGACCGGTCATGACCTTTCGCGTGCCCGCCCCGCTCATTCCGTCCAGGCACAACACTGCTACTACCACTTATGGCAATTCTCAATCATTACTTCTCTTCCTGTGCTATCATCAGCTCTGCTCTCTCCTCATTCTCTCATTCTCTCATCCTCCCATTCTCTCATTCCACTCCCATCTCTCCTAAGCTTTCCTCACTTGTGCGCAACAACAAAACACGAAATGCATCGCCTGCACACGGACGTGCCTGGTGCCTCACGACAACCCATCAGAGGCGGTCCCTTGACTCACGTACTCGCGCACATGGTCTTCATCGCACTAGTCTTGACATAAAGCGCTGAAGCTCAATCTATACGTGTGGGTATATGTATACATATGTTTCTCTATATAGATACAGTTACATACATGAGGCTAGTACGTCGATGGCGTACTTGTGTATCGTCTCATAATCTCTGCAACTCGAACGTTAATATTGACCGTGTTCATTCCCCCGAGTGTTCATCGTTCCAGTATGTGTTGAGTGTGGGCTGTTAGCAATATCCTTCTCCGCTCGTGATCAGAAGTGAGCTTCTCTACTAGTACTTTGAGTTTGGTTTTCTTGTCGTTCGTACGGGCGCCTAGCTACCCCGCATCCCGGACCAAGTTCCGAACCGATTCTCTTCAGTTCTCTTCGCCGGATCCAAATCTTCGTCTGTCTCATCTACTGACCTCCAAAGACTTGTCAACATCCTCACCGGTACCCTCACAGACCGCACGCTATGTTACCCAGCACACCGCGGTCTCTCGTCACCCGCGTTCTCTCTCGTCTTCCACAGCACACCCGGAAAACACGTCCAAATCCTCTCATTGCCCCGTCTTCTCGTCCAGAGTCCACGCGACCGACAACACGTACCGGCACAGCTCCCCTAGGCCTGGCGACTCTGGTCCCGTCCAGGACTTTCGCGTCCGCCCCAGGTACATCTCATCTCTCTCGCGATCGGAATCTCCGCTGAACGACATAGCAGACACGTCTTTCTCTTCACCACACCACTCCGCACACAAGCCGCTCTTCGACAAGATCCTCATAGCGAACAGGTGAGACGCGTCCTCACCCTGTGAGGCGGGGGTCGCTCACTTCGGACGGTGCCCATACATAGAGGCGAGATCGCATGTCGTGTCATCCGCACCGCGAGGAAGCTTGGAATCAAGACGGTTGCCGTCTACAGCGAGGTGGACGCGGATGCGCTGCACGTCCAGCTGGTACGTCCTTTCTCGCGTCTTCCTACCCCGAAAATCGCCCATTCAGCTCGTGTATGGGGTCAGGCCGACGAAGCGTACTGCATTGGCCCCGCCCCTTCTGCGGAGAGTTATGTGAGTGAGATCAACGTGAATTTTTTCGAAGCAGCTCTCATCGTCTGCGTTCTCATAGCTCCGCATGGACAACATCATTCAAGTTTGCCATCGAAGCGGCGCGCAAGTAAGTACTCATGAGCTCTACTTTGTCGCAAATCTTCTTGTATGGGTCTTCGTACACCTCTACCTTCGAGAGGAGGTGCAGAAGTCCCCCGTGTGAGTGCAGAGTTTGAAGGTTCAGTGAGGAATGGGCATCCGCCTCCCCAGTCACTCAGCCTCAGAGATGAACGGGCGCCGGGTGTATCCTCAGAGTATCTCTCTTCAAGAAAACCCGAGTACGGTGCATATATCGGGTACATGGTAACCACTAACGTCATGGATAACCTCAACCCTTCTATATTGCTTATCACGAACTTATCCACAAACCCAGTCTAACCTCGTTCTGCCCCATTAGGCAGTGCACCCGGGGTATGGATTCCTCAGCGAGAACGCTCAGTTCGCTGAACGCCTCGCCCAAGAAGGTATCACGTTCATCGGCCCTCCCGCAAGCGCTATCGTGAGTATGGGTTCGAAGAGGTCAGTCATGCCTGTCCTCGTTTGTGCCTACCCTCCTGAGGAATTACCCGGATAGCGAATCAAAGAACATCATGTCAGGTATATACATCACCCTTTAGCCATCAAGAACCTGATTGACAAAGAATGCCTGTAGCTGCCGGGGTACCAGTCGTACCGGGCTACCACGGCACGAACCAAGACCCCGACTTTCTCCAGCAAGAAGCCTCGCGTATAGGTATGTACCACGGCTTCCCCCCCCTCACAACCCTCTCTCACCGCCTCCCCATCTCCAGGGTATCCCGTCCTCATCAAAGCCGTGCACGGGGGCGGCGGCAAGGGCATGCGCATTGTGCACTCTGGGAGCGAGTTCAAGGACGCGCTCGAGTCCGCACGGCGCGAGGCCGTCAAGTCGTTCAGCAACGGCGACGTGCTCGTTGAGAAGTACATCACGCGCCCGCGCCACGTCGAGGTGCAGGTCTTTGCGGACCAGCTTGGCGGGTGCGTCAGCTTGTGGGAGCGTGACTGCTCCGTGCAGAGGCGGAATCAGAAGATCATCGAGGAGGTGAGTGTTGGTTCGGAAGCAGGAGCGTGTTGGCTGATGCGTGTGTCTCCGATGTAGGCTCCAGCACCTGGACTGTCACCTGAGTTGCGTGCGGACTTGAGCGCGAAGGCGGTTGCTGCTGCCAAGGCAGTTGACTATGTCGGTGCGGGGACCGTGGAGTTCATCTTCGACAACGATACTGAGAAGTTCTACTTTATGGAGATGTACGAGAGATTGGTTGTCTAACTGTTTGGTCGTCTTCTGACTTGTGCCAGGAACACGCGTCTCCAGGTCGAACACCCTGTCACGGAGATGATCACCGGGCTGGACCTGGTCGAGTGGCAGCTTGAGGTCAGTCCAGCTTCAGTCCAGATATCCATCGCTCACCATGTCCGCAGGTCGCGGCAGGCAACCCTCTCCCCCTCGACCAGACAGCGATCCCACTCGTCGGACACGCGTTCGAGGCGCGCATCTACGCCGAGAACCCACGCAACAACTTCCTGCCCGACTCCGGCCAGCTGCTCTACCTCTCCACGCCCGAGCCCACACACGTCTTCGCGCCCTCCCTCGCAGCACATCGTCTCCCTCCGCCCCCTGGCAGCTCGGAGTTTGCGCCCGTCGTGAACACGTCTGCGGCGCTCGCGCCGTCTCTCCGGCTCGAGTCAGGCTTCGAGCAGGGTGCGCAGATTGGGGTGTTCTACGACCCTATGATCTCGAAGCTTGTCGTGCACGGGCGGGATCGCACCGAGGCGCTGCGGAAGCTGAGGACTGCGCTGGAGGAGTACAAGGTCGTCGGGGTCTCGACCAACATCGAGTTCCTGCGCACACTCGCAGGGAACGATGCGTTTGTGAATGCGGAGGTTGAGACCGGGTTCATTCCAGTACGTCCTTGATCTTCCTCTGTCCCTTCACCTTCCCTGACCATCGAACGTAACAGAAACACTTCGACGAGCTGCCCCCGCCTATCCCCGAACCGTCACACGAAGCACTCGCGCAAGCGGCGCTTTTCGTCGTCCTCCGCGACCATCCCGCACCCTCGTCCCCCTCACCCTGGAGCACGCTCACCTCTCGCCGTTTCGGCGGGGACGTCTACGAGCGCATCGTCACCCTCCAAACCGAAACCGAAGACGCCCATGCACCCCCAACGACCGTGCACGTCCGCTCGCTCGCTCCCGGCCGCTTCGACATCACCACGCGCACCGCCTCCTCCTCGCGCACCTTCACAAACGTCTCCGCGCACCTCACCTCCCCCACCTCCCTCTCCGCCTCCCTCTCCGGCGCCCTCGTGCGCACGACGATCGTCTCCCAGCCCCCGCCCCCCGGTGCCGTCCCCACCTCGACGAACCCAAACACGGCAGAACGCCTGCACGTCTTCCATGGGGCGCACAAGACGACAGTGGTGCTGCCTCCGCCCGGCTGGCTGCTCGCCCTGGGCGGGGACGC
>KN050106.1:1291-23718 GCA_000743315.1 Lignosus rhinocerotis TM02 | reverse complement strand
GATGGTGGAGGAGGGGCGGGAGCTGGTGGATGTTGAGGAGGAGGGGGAGGATGCGGCGTGAACACTGAAGGTGTATTGATGATGTGTCCTTCAGTGGTGCTGGATGTGTGTTTCTATCAGAATGTCCTCTCCCTGTGTGTAGTCGATCTATAGTTTGTGTGCTGTGCTTGCTTTGGATGATGTTGGCCCGCTGGGCAATGCGCACGCATACAATCCATCCAAAGCCTGGTTCAACGAAATGGGTAGGTAACATGTGACGGTGCACGGGTACAGGCTAGTTGACTGTGCCAGATGGGTCTTTGACCGTAGTAAAGGTTCTACTTTATCGTACACACCCTCTGCATGTTGGGGTGAAGAGCTGGCCGGCAGTTGAACGTGTGTGGCTCGCATGAGCACCATAAAAGAAGAAGGGAGAAGAAAAGATCCCCGACAAAAGGCGCATTGGTCCGTGTCGAAGGCGGTTGACGTTTGTCCTAACCCCGGGTTCCCCTCGGCGTCCATGAACGTCCAATTGCAAGCGGGTGGATGTGTGATGATGGGGGTGCCTCAGAGATGTAGCAGCGTAAGTCAGGCTTGCTACATTGCTGAATGTTGTGTTTGTTTGTATGTTGACAGAGCCTGAAAACGTGTGCGCGGACCGAGGCTGAATGTTGTGTTTGTTTGTTTGTTGACAGAGCCCTGAAAACGTGTGGGCGGACCGATGGCGCTATGAGCAGTCGACTCGAGAAACTGTGATATCGGATCAAATGAGTGTTCGCACAGAATTCATGTGCTGGCGAGGAGGTAGGTTGAGTTAAAATCCTAGAAGTGGAGGGTAGTAGTACTGGACGCGTCTTCCGACGTTTATTCGCTTTCCTCAGTCAAAAGAGCAAACCATGGCCATCGTCATCGTTCTCCGTGCCATGCAGCCGTACTCGAGGCGCATGAGAGAGCGACCAAGTCGGTGCCGCGTTGGGGACTACCACTGGAAATACACTCTCAAAAACGTTGATACGGTGGTGGCAGCGTCCGTGCGTCCTCGTCAGGGCCATCCTCGTACAGCTCGTCCGCCGGACCTCCAGCAAGACGAACCCCACCATCAACCTCTGTCCGATGGCTCCTCTGGAGTCTCGCAGCGACATTGCTGCTCCTAGAGCCGCGCCTTGGAGTCCTGACCCCCTGGCCTGTTGATGAAGCAGTCATGGGCTGGATGAGCGGGTCTCTCGGTCGGGCCAAGGGCTGAGCGGAAGACGTCTCCGACTTCACAGGGGGCCGGCTATCGCTGCCTTGAAGAGGTACCGCGTCAGCGCCCGTGCTCTGCTCTATTTCCGAAGAGGGCGGTTGTACATGGAGAGACACCGTGAGGGTCCCATCTTCGACAGTGGGCAGAAGCTCGGAAGGATCTTCTTCTACAGCAGATGAGTCACTGTAGGACCCGTCTCCGCCTGAAGATATGTCGAGAACCGAAGCATGGCTCATCATCGGTGCACCTTTTGTGAACGGCGACAACTTCGGTACGTCCGTGACCATCTCGGGAGAATCATCTGTAGAGTCGCAAAGCCGGGAGTGAGCAACGTTTGGAGGGGAAGCACGGTGTATCACAGTTACCTTCTAGAGATTGCGACCGCGAGCCTTGCCTCCTACGTCGCCGCGCCCAGTAACAAAGGAGAGCGGCAATGGCGAGTACCAACGCTGCTCCAACAGCGATCCCGGCAATGGCACCACCGTGGAGCGATGCGCCAGTGTTGGCGCCAGCGCTAGAAGAAGGGAACAGTGATACAGAAGACGAGGTGCGTGAGGTGCTGGGGGAGCTGAGTGTCGAAGAGCGTGAAGAAACGGGTGAAGGGGAAGGAGAGGTGGACAGGCTCGGAGACTCGGTAGTGACAGTGGACTGAGATGTAGTGGAGGCTGTGACTGAAGAAGTTGGCGATGCAGTCTTAGTCGACGACGATGTGGTGCTTGTCGTACGTCTCGTGGAGGAAGTCGCGGTGGACGTCGAAGGACTCGCGGTGGACGTCGAAGGACTCGGAGCACCGGGGGGATGGAAAACGCAGCTATCGTCCTCGCTGGGCTGCACTTCTGGGAGACTTCTGCTGATGGTGTCTTGGCCCTCCCCGTCGGTTAGTATGATCAGAAGGAGGCTTCCCTCACCGAAGTCCACTTGCCACAGATAAAACCGGTCGCGTATACGCTCATGAGTCTCAGTCCAGGTCCTTGACTGAAATGTTGTGATGTCCAGCCTAAATGGAGGCGTTCCTCCCGCCCAAGTGAGATTGAAGTCCTCACATTGGACTGGAAGCGTCTCTCCTGCACCTGCATCAAATTGGAGCAAATCTTGAGAGCGTACTGCAGGTGCCAAAAGGTAGATGAAGACCAGCGGAAGCATGGCGGCTCTTTTGGCGTAGACGAAGGAGTGAACTATGTCTGTGACGAGCGAATTGGAGACATGTAGACAGAGATGGTATGTGGTACAGTGTAGCAAGTACTCACCTGCGTGACATCCCGGTCGCATACCTCCACCAACACCGTGCCCGCGTCGCCAAGGGTTTGTGGGCGGATAGGGCGGAGAGTAGAAGAAAATTCACAATTGCCGCTCCAACCTCTTGACTGGTGGGTGAATCGGACAGCACGTTGAAGCACTTAGCACGATGAGGTCCATATATATGGAGGCGTTTCAAACCCCCGAGCGCTTGTTAGTATGTACCAGTCGCGCCCATCATGGAAGAAATAGTGCGCCCAGGATTTGATGGGATACGATATCATAATCCGTCGCTGATTCTGCGCCGAAGTTGTTGCAAACCAATCGCCACTCCAGCCGGTGTTCTGAGTGTGCTGCCAGTCTCCTGCAGTACTGTATACACAGTGGCGATAATGGATCTTTCGAGGACCAACGTTCACCAGAGATGAAGGTCCGATCCTTCCAACGTCGCCTGCAGAACTGGGATTGTTTAAGTTGAGGAGGGTACGAATGATGAACATTCACATTGATATTAATATTGAAGCAGCAGAAACGTACAGTGCACACTGGCAGAACGTCCTGCGCACGCGGGATATTCGTGTTCATGCTGAACCGGAGCATAGCAGGTATTAGGCACTGGGCTCGAGACCATAGACGGCGTAGAGCCTGATCCTACAAGTATCGCAGACCTGGCCTCGATCGACTCCTGCGACGCGCAATATGGACAAGGGCGCCCACACAGGCAGCCCACCACCGTGCCTGCAGGCTTTGACACATTCCAACATCGCACATGCAGTCGTTACGGGAGATGGTTGTCCGCCTAGCAGGATCGCACAGACGATAGGAGCCGTTTTTGGCACGTCCAAACTTGCGAAGGTGTAGGGGACACCCTGACACACACACCGCCTCTTCTTGTGGGCGATTGCGTCCTCACAGAGGTCGGCGCCGCAGGGGATGATCGTGTGGACGTAACCTACATAGTGCCATGAAGATGACGTCGTTTGCGTGCGCGAGGAGGTCATGGAAAAGCGCCAGGAGCTCGTGTCACGAGTTCAGAAACTGAGACGCCCCCCTCTGCGGCTGGAGTTGCAAGGGTGCGTGAGATGCAGCATGTCGTGATGGTTCGCAGACCAGTCTATACGGAAATGCGGGAAGAGGTCATGAATGAAGTTGGGAGAAGTCCCCTGAACCTCGGCTAGCCGACGGTGGTGGAGGCAATGACTGGGTGACACCTCCACGTACTAGGGCTGCGATTCATCAGGTGTTCTATAGGAAAATGTGAGGATCATGAGATGCGGCGCTGCACGGACAACCGGAGAGGAGAGGAGGGAATTGACAAGAGATGCTCCTCCAATCGCGTGGCAACTGTGAAGGCTTCCTTGTTGCATCAAACGAAGCTAGTGGTAGAGCGAGTTACCCATCCGCGCGCAATATCGTGTACAATGTATCACTGTGAGGTCTCTAACATGCTGCCGGAGATGGAGGTGATGAGATAGTGTATGTGCCATCACGCTCGAAGACTTACAGGGCGCGGCATGTAGGAAGATGTGGGTGTAAGCGAAGGGCGTGGCGTTGACGGGAGACCAGAGCAGCTCGACCTGCATCAGAATAGGTCAGATTTGAGAGTACATCGAGAAGCACATCCTTGTTCTACTGTAACCTTGTCGGAAGGGGGAGATATGGTGTGTGGCTTGCGTCTGCGTACTCTTGTATCATCACGGGTAGATCTTGGGCTCCACGTGCTCGAGACACTGATGAAGGGCATAGTTGGGCAGCTGGTAGGAGGTAGAGTGAGGTACTGCGACTGATCGCGTAAGTCATAGTGACTGGCAACAGCACACGTAGATACGACTGTTCTTTGTACTGAGGGTTGAAAAGATCGGGAATCTCCAACAGACGCCTCCACGGCCTGAACAGAGGGCCGCGAACAGCAGCACGGCCACGTGCATGACACGTTTGAATGGTCCTGACAACTCCCTCGAGGATGAAGGAATCGGGAGCAACGAGAAAGAACTATGTCTATGGCCGGGGAAGGTGGCTCCAGGCATGACAATGGTCGCACCCGCTTGTTGGAGGAATGAGAATATCCCAGTCGTGAGTGGACCGTATACGGCCGACTGGGCCCCAGAGGCAAGACTACCCAGGAGGACAGCTTCAGTCAGCATTTGGGGAAGGTGTGTGTGAGATTGGAGATTGGCTGGCCCACCTGCTGCTACTCCCGAGGCTGTGAACCCGATGGCGGGGAGGATGACTGCTGCGGTGCATACCGCTAACGTTGGGACGGCAAGCCCGATGAGCGCAGCCCCGAGGATCTTCTTGGGCATGTTCCCTGCACCATCTGTACCGTCGCCTTGCTCAGAGGTGGTGGAACTCTGAGCGTCCTCTCGGCAGTGACAAATGCGGCGTGAGGTTTGCGTCTGACACTGCGTCGACATTCTGGTGGTGAATCCCTGGGATGTGGATGAATTCGAGGATGCGACAACCAGTATAAGTACATTGCACAAGCCTCTTGCGGATGCGTTCGAGGTGTGGGGCCGTAATTGGATACTGTCGAAGTGTGGTAAATCCGTACAACGCTGTACACCCAAATACCGGAGCGGCGATGCTTTCTTCACTGCAACGCGCCGCATGCCGCTTCCGCAGGCGGCAGGAGATCTAGAACACTGTATGAACGTTTCTAGAATGGCTTCAAGCATCGAGATATGCTTTATACAGGCCCTAGGAGTTCGCCTTCGGTATTCTTTTCCACAAGCTGTGAGCCAAGCTGGCTCGGAGCGCGCGCGACGTCCGTATGTGGACGAAAGTTCGTATGACTGTCTAAGCAACCGAGGTGAGGTGGCTATACCTGATGGTCTGTGTCGGTCTGACCGAAGGAAAGCTTCACCTTGACAGTGTCTAGGGTACACATTACGGCGAAGGTCCTGTGTCTGAGTTAGACTAATCACCAGGGTCGATACTGTCCCTTGGATGTGTCATCGGCAGGGCTGCGGGAATAACGATCGGGTACATTGGCATGCCCGAATGGCCCATTTTGGCGCAGTACGTGAGCCATGTTCCCAGGTTATGTATCACAGTTCGGGCCCGAGGTGATATCCATTGAGAGGCGATTGAACTGACCCACTTAGAGCGGATGCGATCGCCACCTCAACCAATCTGCGCAGACCATATGACCAGTGTTCATGCCGCTGGAAGAGCCCCTTCGACGCCGCTGGCAACACTTTATAAGACGGCAGCTTACATCGCTCTGATAGCAGCACCAATCAACCACTCGAGCAATGTCCCAGACCGAGCAAATCACACTTTACACGTACGATGTATGTGACGAAACTGACTATTTCGTGGATGATACACATTACTCACCTGGCACCGGACGCAGGACTCACCGTATGCTTACCGAGTGCTGCTTGCACTCGAAGAAGCCCAGGCGACGTACACATCTTGCAGGGTCAACCTGTTCGACAAGCCTGAATGGTACGTTGTCAAGGTGAACCCTGCCGGGAAGGTCAGAGAGAGTCTGTATCCACTCAAAACCACATCGGAGCTCACCACTGGGTCTCTCAATGCAGGTGCCCGCCCTCACCTATGGAGGCTCAAAGGCCTCGCCCGAGGAACCCAGCCCAGGGAGCATCAAGCTGAACGAGTCACTTGTGATCGTCGAGTTCATCGCCGACCTGTTCCCCGGGTCCAGCCTCCTCCCCAAAGATCCTGTCCTCCGCGCTCGTGCGCGCCTCTTCATTGCCGCCATCGAGTCCACGTTCATAGACGCATTCAGAAAGGTATTCTTTGAGGGGGAGTCTCCGAACAAGCTCGTCAGCGCCCTCGAGCACATCCAGAGCCGCCTTCCGGACACTGGCTTCGCTGTCGGCGAGTGGTCGATTGGGGACGTGGCTTCGGCCCCTTTCTTGGCTTTGATGCTAGTTATGTTGGAAAACGACATTGGGAAGTACCCATCTGGTGCGGGGAACGTGGCGCTGGAAGCTTTGCGCAGCCCGAAGTTTACTCGCTTGATGAAGTACGTGGCAGATATTAGGGACAGGCCGAGTTTCAAGAGTACTTGGGATAGAGTGAGTGTTTTTACTGTGTTTCACTGTATCTCTGGGATGAATGTATGTTGACACGCTGCTTGTGTCCCAGAATGTGTGGCTGGCTGGCTGGAAGTCTTTCCCACCGGTCAACCGCGCATTAACTTGAGATGTGACTTGAGGACTTTGGGCGTAGCCTGTGAAGGGCAATTATGTACCGTTTCCTCAATGAAGTGCGCCTGATATGAGATCATGGTCTCTCGTATGGATTGATCTCCACGCAGACGCAGAACTCGTCGGCATTTGCGGTGACAAGTGCATTAAACCCCCCTCTACTCTATTCGGCGGCAGTCACCGAGGTCCCAAACCGTTATTAATTGGGCAGTAATCTGTAACGTCACGTTTTCAGTAGTCTCCGTTGCTGACCATTTATGGGACAAGATGATAGTCGATCTTTGTCCCTTATAATGCGTTTTCAGTGTTATATCGCAAAGGAGATAGATGAGCGTGCAACGCACAAGGTTCTCCGTACCCCAGTTTATGATGTGTTCACCACATCCCAGTCCCAGTATCCATCCGTTACTTGGTAGAGCTTCTCTCAAGCATGTCTAAAATATCGAGTCTATGAGTCGCATAGGGGATGAAAGGTTGAACTGCGGTCGGGGTGAGTACTTGGTTATCAATAATTGACAAACTCGCGTTAGTCAAGCGCTGGTAGTGGCAGTTTCGGCGCTTAGCGTTTACCAGTACCGTCCTTGCAAGCAAGGACGGAACCCATCACAACTGTGTGTTTCAGTTTGCAGAGTACCGTACTCCACTATTCACACATATTGCTCCCGCGCCAGTATGGCCACGAGATTGACACAAGGTCGCGGGGGCGTCAAGGTCAGTTTGCCCGCCTCTGGGGACGGACACTCATAATACCAGATTGCTGACCTTCCCACGCCGATCGAACGCAGAGTATAAACACGGTACCAGTCGCAAATGCCAGATACTAGTATGGCACGAGTCTACACCCAACTCCTATTACTTGGTAAGTACGCACTCCGAGTCATACACGTCGTTACACCCCATACTTCGGCCGCCTCATCGTCACCTGGAGTCCCGGACCGCTTGCATCTACTCGACATGCCTATTGATAATTGCGCGGCCCAGTCTAGGTGAGCAAGGAAAGTGCATGTCTGAGGAGGTTCGAACGGCGCTCTCGGCTATCGGATCCCAGACAGCGGCATATGAGAAGTCAACAAAGTAGCCATTTTTGCCAGTGCTGGATAGCCATAGAGCCACGGTCCTTTGTTCGAGTTCACGAGCTCCGTACAAAGGTGGAGGCCGGGGATGTGATGAAAATGGATATCCCGTTACCGCGAGAGTCACAGTGAAGGCTTATCGATCCTGCTCTTCGCCCTGCTCGTGCATCTCCGCCCACACCATCTCCATCTTCGGAGGGGCGGGACTTGGACTAGGAACAGGCATGTCAACCCTCCCTTCTCCACTCTGTCTCGACACACCTCCCTGCGCCTGCGCCTGCGCCTGAGCAGAATCCAGGCGCGCCCTACCGGCGACCTTCCGCCAACAAACCCTAACGGTCCACACGAGGAGGTTGACAAACCTGTGTAAGCCAAAGACCAAGAATTGGGAGGTGAGCAGGAAGCCGGCGACGAAGGACATGACGAGCACTGCCGTTGGCCACGCGGTCCAGGCAACAGCGAGGAGGAAAGCCATGAGCGCGAGCGCCGAGAGGAACATGCAGATCGTTGGTAGCCGGCAGGTTAGGCAGAAAAAGAAGTACGAGTTGTACACGTCCTTTGCCAAACGCTGGATAGGGTGTCGCGAAAGCCGGTCAGCGTTCGGATTGCGGACAGTGGATATGGGCTCACCTGGAACTTCTGGACGTTCCCCCCACTGTAGAGCACGAGGAACCACGCGTCGCAGACTAGGCCAATCCCCGCAGCGATCGCACCAATGGAAACCGCCCTACGGGAAAAGCCGTCCACCGCAAACACCGCATCACTCCCGAACCCGAAAACCGCGGCATCGATCCCCGCTAGCGCCAACAGCTGCGCGTTTTCGTACATCGCAGACGACGTCCGACGTCCAAAAAACCATATACCAATCAATGCGCGTCATGCGTCCCGTCAGCGGCGATCCCGACATGACGACATGACGAGACGACTCACCGACGCGCCGACGACATACCACTCCGTAAGAAGCCTTGCGAGGACTTTCTCCGCCTTCACGCAGTCCTCCTCTTCCTCCGCCTCGCGGAGCTCGTGGTACGGCGCGAACGTGTCCAAGCACGCTTCCGCGAACGACAGCGACGCGCGCATGCTCACCACGCTCACATTGACATTGTCGACGTGCGTCGGGAGTAGGCACGGGGCGACCACCCCGTCATCTCCCTCCCCTGCATCGTCTCCGCATTCTGCTCCGCACCCCGGGCCTTCCTCGATCATTGGAAGGAAGTGCTCGTCCCGTGGTGTTGGGGGCGAGGACGACTCGTCGTCTGAACCCGAGCATGAGGACGAGTACGGGTAGTACGCGTCCGAGTCGCTGTCAATGTGGAAGCCCATGAGACGGTGGTTATGTTTGTGTGTCTTCCGCCGTCGCCGGAGCCCTGCGGTCCTGTCTAGTTTGTCGGGCTCCGGTTGCTTCCCCCACGAAGATGGAGCTTCCTCCGCCGTTTCCGAAGCGGACTGGACCATCGTGTCTGATAGTGCTTTCGATGCTGCACCAGCAAGGTTAGTGGTGATGGGCACTGCAGGAGAGAGGGGAGACATACAGGAAGCACCGTCGGAGAACGTTCCCACAGCATCGGTCTCGTGGTGTTCCGATATCGGGGAGTTCGGGGGCGACTCATAGGCGCGAGGTACATGGGCACTTCCCTTGTGCGGTACATTGAACCTCATGGTGACTGTCGCGTTGTGCTGCTGCTTCCCGCCAATAGTAGGGCTTTTGCGCTGTGGTGGGGGACAGGACAGCCGTATGTCATATTCGACCGGACGGGGATGTGGGAGGGGGTGTTTGTTAAGGATTTCGTTGAGCGACACAGAGGCAGAGCCAACGAGGTTGCGTTTCCGGTGCTTCTTCTTTGTTTGTGATTTGTGGAAAATTTGGATTACGAGTCGCGTCGTATACTTCACATCGTGGCTACGAAAATAGTAATGGGTGTCAGTGTGCGTCTTCCACAATGGTAACGGTTCCAAATAAGTCAAATAAACCGAGATATGAGTGGTAGCAGTCGAAGGCGCGGACGCGGACACGAATGTGTTGCGCGGTTGATCCGCTAGTGTTGAACATACCCCCTCAGGGATGTGACATAGTTTCGCCTCCGAACACTTGTGGAATGCACCACATGCACAATCGCGTCCATAAAGAGTAGAAGAGGGAGTACTCACACAGGTATCACCGACTTCAGGTTTGGGTTTTGCCCATCGGACCCAAGGACGACCTCATGCGCGGAGCCATGCTCACGACCCCCATCCACAACGGATATAGCCACGATGGGGCGCCACGACTTCTCTGGGCGCAGGTACACAAGTCCGCGTGTACGGACAACTGCCGACAGCCGCGCCAAGGAACCAGTCCATCAACGTACACCATGAACGGTCAGGCGTAGATGGGGACGTACCAGTCAGATGCCACGGGCTGCGACCGGGCGGAAGCGTCACTCATCAGCACGACTCAAGGGAACGAGTCCCTCCGAACTGCAGACGCACTCTGTAAAGTTCATCTTGGGCATTTTAGGCATGCAACGTGCAGTGTTTGGACTTTGGCCACGCGATGCAGATGACTGGGAAGAAGCGAACCCTGCTCGACTGGGAGGGATCGCGCAGCCTCGGAGGCCAGCTGCCGGACCGCTTGTAAGTTCTCAGATAGCGAAGAGAGCAACGGACAGCGATGGACTGGTAGAGCAAGAGAATATGACACAACACACAGGCAGATAGCAAGAGCTGTAGATGGTGAGGGAAGGGGAGGAAAGAAGCGGTGGGGGACGACGGAGGAGAGGGTGGAAGACACAGGATGACAATGTTGCTTCGCGAAGTCTAAATTCACGGACTGATAGACGCCTCCAGTCAGGCGGTGCGGATCCGAGTCCGCATCGCCTGACTTACCCACGCACCACCACATTCCCCGGTCAGATCGCGTCCGACTGCCATTGTCCAGTGCAGTCATGCTTATCTCTCGCAGGTGCTTGAGCCATTCCAGAACACAGAGAGAGCGTCTTGCAGGTGGTGGAATGTATCGTATATTCGAAAGGCAAGTGTCCGTTAGCGTCGCGAACCTACACGATGTCTTTCGAGCTCTACGACATAGAGCTCAGCGACGTTGGACGTACGTACTGTTGCTAACTCCACCGCCGCCGAATCCGAGACAGTGTCTCTGTATGACTACTGGGAACTCGCGAACTATCGCTGCTTGAGCCATTCCAGAACACACAGAGAGCGTCATGAAGGTGGTGCAATGTATCGTATATTCGAAGGCAAGTGTCCATTAGCGCCGCGAACCTACACGATGTTCCTTGAGTTCTACAACATAGAGCTCAGCTACATTGAACGTACGTACTGTTGCTAATCCCGCCGCCGCCGAACCTGAGACCGTGTCTCCGTACGACTAATGGGAACTCGCAAACTATCGCCTCCATCGCCAACCGCGCCCCAACTACTTGGACATCTGTCGAAGACGCCCGTCAGAACTTGGACAAACTCTGAAAGACTGAACCTCATATACTTCCTATCAACTATGTCAACGACCAAGTTCAGGACTCCCCAATGCAGACGCGAGGGTGCACAACCTCTTCACGTGGCAAATAATGCAGAAGAAGTACCAACAGTCGCTCCAAGCACAACAACGCGCTGCGGGACCCTTGCAGCGAGGAGCATATCATCCCTCTAAAACCCCATAATGACGGTATACACTTCGCCGCGAGCGTTAGCAGTCGTCCAATGCATCTCGAAAGGCCCCAGATTATCAGACACTTTCTACCTTTACACAGTCTTAGCCTAGAACACGACATCACAGTGCTGTATTAGGAACGGATGGTACGCACAATGCTGCTCACTACGTGCCACTCCAGCATCTGTCTCGAGAGCACCCGCCGTTTCAAGTTCTTCCCTGCTCAGGCTTTCTTCTGCCGCGCCTTCTTCTCCCGCTCTGAGCTCGGCCTATGGCGTCACCCACCCCCGAACCCTCGCGACTGCCGCCAGAACCCTCGCGTGTATCCATGCTAGCATTTTCTGTTTTCTTGCGCCTATCGACATCGCCCCTTCCGGTCGCTTTTCGTTCTTGTCATGTCTCTCCATCGCCATACCGATATCGCCCACTTCCTCAATTGCTCAATTGCTCCTGTGATGGAAGTTCACCATGAGGGCTAGGGCCCATCGCTAGCCCCATGTCAATACTTCGGCGCTCTGGCTCAGACCGCCTTCTTCGTCGTCTATATACATCGTTCCTCAGACCCAAGAGGGCTCGTGTCTTTAGGCTCTGCCCAGTGTGGGAGGAACCTTGTTCGATCGTCTCCGTGAAGCTTAGGCCGGAGCAGAGGATAGAAACCGTCCAATCTCTTCATCTTGGACGCCAACATGGTAGCACGCGCGCTGGGTAGACGGTAGGTTGTAAGTCCCGAGGATATGCTCAGACTCAGCTTCCGGACATCCGTGTTTGTCCATGCTGTACTTGGGAAGGTGAGCATTCGCCAGGGTCGGATTGTGTAGCGTCTACATGTCGAGTGCGCAGACGAAGCGTGGTGAGTGAACATGTATATTGACCCAGGTCATGCGTGTGTACCATGTCATGACACACAAATTCACTTCACGGTAACGGTTGTATATCACTCTGATAGCTGCCCTTGATAGACTCAGGCCGTTTGTGCCAGCGTATAGGAACCACGGATGACTCCTCTCATTATCTCTCGCTCCAAACCTGAGCTTCTAACTAGAGACGAGGAAATGTGCGGCGCAGTATGTAGGTGAGATCTAGGATCGAACAACAGAGACGAGGAAATGTGCGGCGCGGTATGTAGGTGAATTCTAGGATCGAACAACCGGCGTGGCAAGAATATGAGAGACAGGCTCAGAGGCTAAATGCCTCGTCTTTCTCCTCTGCTCAAAGTATCCAACTATGTGGGTATGGCGACCCTGGGATATGGTGGCGGGGGGGCTCGGAGCGGGGGGAGTTTCGGACGAATACCGCTGTCGAACTAGAGCGATGCTGCGGACAGCGAGACGGTTGGTTTTACTTTATTATTTTTGGGGGGGAGACAGAGAGGGAGTGTGCGGAGTGTGGAGGTAGCTTCATCTCAGGCTGCCAGCCGTGCGGTCACCGATGGTCGATTGTTATCGGCGAATGGGGAGAGGACGTACGGGCGAACGCGCACCGATGGTCGATTGTTATCGACGAATGGGGAGAGGACGAACGGGCGAACGCTTCCTCTGGGCTCAATGCCGACGAGGACGGGAAGCCGGGTGGTTGGGGCAGCGACACTGTTCTGTTCCGCAGGGTGCGCCGTTGTCCCGGGATGTGGCTTGAGGGCTTCGCAGCGGGTGAATGAATGATCGAATGCTTCGAACAAATTGTAGGGTGTCGTTGTGTACAGCGAGTTGAGCGATGAGCCGTGGTTATGAGGTGGCTAGCTGGGCCAGGATAACGTGCAATGAGTGGTTGTTAGGGGAAAAGACAGCCAAGTAGAGATACCGCTGTAATGAGGTGGCTAGCTGGGCCAGTGGTAACGTGCAATGAGTGGTTAGGAAAAAGGACAGCCAAGCAGAGATACCGCTGTGGAGAGAAATCATACCGGCGCGAACGGGACCGAACGATGTCACACCAAGACGTACAGAGGTACTGGGGATCAATGTCGACCTCTTACAAAAGGCTACTTGGCACTGACAGACGCAGTGAATATGTCGTCGTGATATTCATCAAGGGCAAACAGAGGAAAACTAGGAGTTTCTGGGGAGACGGCGATCTGAAGTCAGCTCGGAAGAAAGGCGTTTGATCGGCGGTGAACTGCTGATCGTTGCAGAATACTGAGTACTGAGTGATGGCTAAACCTGGTCATTCGGACTTGGTCGGACAAGGGTTTTTTTTGCCTGGTCCTACAGGAGACCACAGGGTGGAATAGCAGCCTTTTCAAGATCAAGCAAGTTATGATCGAGAGTAGGTAGACTCGATCATTAGTTGTGTCGACCGTTGTTAGTGAGTTTCGCGGGAAAGAGCTGGCATGCCCACGTACGGCCGGAGAGCTTCTCGAGTAGGCCGAAGCCTGAGAATATCCAAGGCCATCAACCTTTTAGAAAGGGTCAAGTCAGGGTGAGAGCGCGTAGTACTGTACGGTATGTACTAGACGTGCGTCTGCTATCAATGCCGAAGCTATTTGCCGAGAAGGGAAGGTATTGGTATTTAGTAATCATGACGTCACATGCATCGACTACATCCGGGGGAAGAGGAAGAGGAAGATGGCAGACACGGCTCGACATTGGATTGCATTCGACGCCCGTCGCAGTGCCCTTATCCTCCACTCTTTCTTTCCCCCCGTCCTCCACCACGTCCTCCCACCCGTCCCCCCCGTTCCCCTCGACGTCCACGTCCGTGCCATGGACGACGTCCCAGAGCGCAAGCTTAACCCCCAGTGGGCCCCCGAGGTGCCTATCCTATCTTCTTCCTCACCGCCGCCCGCTCTAACCTTTTCTCGCTTAGCTTGTCGCCCTCTCCTACTTTATCTCCTGGCTTGGCGCGTACACTAGCACACAAATCATGATCCATGCAAAGTACACCCGCAGCACCGTACTCAAGTGGGTTTGGACGTTCTTTGCCAGCATCGCGTTTGGCTTCTGTGCAATATGGTCTATGCATTTTGGTGAGTCTCAAACTCTTCTCAATCTGCTCGCACCCCGCCACTGCAGCCCACGTTGCGTCCCATGTCTGTGTCTGTACTACCAACCTCGACTACCAAGGATTCTAGACCTCCATCGGCCCCTACCCTACCTTTTCCCCCATCCGTGCTCGTATAGGGTGCTTGCATACCATGCGAATACGGACATTCACCTCTCGAGAGATGCGCGGCTGTGATCTGCACATGAACGTGCATCACTGCAACGCTTTGTCAGCTCGACTTGAGCCCACACGCCGTCGGGACGTAGGGTTCTGCTAGCGGACGGAAGAGGGTCATTCAGGCCGGCACGTCTTTGTGCCGATGAGATAGCTTCCAGGGCGACTCCTGGGCTGACATGGGCGCACTTTCACACCTTCCGAGCCTCAGGCCTCAGGGTTCATACGCGTCTGCCATGCCGAATAGCATGCACTCGTGACTTAGTCCCGGTTCCTTTCATCTCTCTTTGTGTTACCGTGACTGATGGCTGATGCTCGAGACCAGTCGGTATGCTTGCATGCCGCTTGGATGTCGAAGTTCGTTTCAACATATTCTTGACCATTCTCTCGGCCGTCGTCGCTGTCGCATTCACCTTCGCCGCCCTCGCAAGCCCGTACGCAACAGAAACGCTTGAGAATTCCGCACCGGTCCGCACCCTTGCAAGGTGGAATTACGATCTATGTGTCAGCCTGAGCAACCTGTTCACAGGGCGCAAGTTACCTGACCTGGAAGCTGGTTACGCGCCCTTAGAAACGACCGACGCCGAAGATCACGCCACTGTGACCGCCACGGAGGATGGTCCGCTCAATGACGACGATGCCGAAGATGGCAGCACCGATGATGAGGCACCTTCCTCGGACCGTCCATATGCTACTGACAACCAGGTCGGACTGGCTACCCCAGGCAGTGGACCCTCACGTTTACCAGCTGCATCCCGTCGCCCGTCATTCTCCATTGCAGACGATCTGCGTCGAGTTCACAAATCTCCCGTAAGATCAGCACGCCATCGGCTTCTTCAGCGCGCGCTAGCGTCGACAACTCGCAGTTCACGCGATTCGACGCCAACCGACTCATCGACCACGACGTCAAGCTCTGATTCGTCCTCGTTCACGCGGAACTTTTCAGGTACGACACTCGCTACCTCATCGTCGAGCTCCTGGGGCGAGCCACTCCGCTCAGGTCTCAGTAGAGAGACGCGCCTCAGAATCAAGGCGCGCGCGAAGGAACGCCCCGAGCCAGAGTTTGGATGGCGGTATTGGGTGAAGATGCACTACCAGTCTATCACTGTCTTTTTGTTCTTGAGAGCAGTGATATGGGCCCTTGCGATTGTTTTTATGCACTACTGCGGTACGTCACAATCAGCACACAAGAAGCATCCCCTAACACTCAGCTCACACGCAGGAATGTGGGCTATGCGACTCCCTATGGGACGCATTGTATGGAATTTACATATCGTCGCGTTATCCTACGTGGTCGCGTTCTCGTTGTGCTTCATTGGATGCGTGTTCATGGTGCACATGGAATCCCATCTCGGTCGGCAGATGGTGTTCAGCACCATCGCTGCCTTTGGGTGCTGTTCTATGCACTACACAGGTGCGTAGGCAATTTCCAAACATCTCCTCGCAGACTCACGCGCTTGCACAGGCATGGCTGCCGCTACGTTCTACACATACTCTCCACCATCACCGCACGCGGGATACCCCGCATTCTTGACATTCGCCATTGTCGGCATTGCCGTCACTGTTTGCCTCGTGTCGAACGTGGTGCTCGCGCATGTGGCCATAACCGCGCGGAACAGGATGGCGGAGATGATCCTGACGAAGCGTAGGTTGTGGCGGATCATGGCGGAGAAGGAGGCCGCCGAACAGGCGATAGAGCTCAAGCAACAGTTCATTTCCGTGGCGAGCCATGAGGTAAGCGTTTCTTCCCTTCTTCGTGGGTGCACCCGCGCGTGTTTGGCAGGATGACGTCTGGGCTGACGGTGAGAGTAGATTCGGACGCCGCTGCATACCGTCAACGGGTACTGTGAGCTCCTTGTGAGGACAGACTTGACGGAGGAGCAGGCGCTGTATGTCACGAGCATACAACAAGCGTGCCATGCGATCAACGTCATTGCGGGTAATGTTTTAGGTGTGTTGCTGTTCCCTCCATGAGCCAAGTTCTTTGCTCATAGCGCGGTCATGATAGACTTCAGCAAGGTTCGTTCTATCCTCACAGGCCTACATAACACAACCACGGAAATACACGTCTGATATGACTCTTTTTCTGATTCATAGCTCGACCGCAACAATGTCGAACTCTCAGCGCGCCCGGTTCACATGGAGGTTCGCAAGATGATCGAAGACATTGCGAGAATCACTGAAGCCCGGGGCATCCAGCCTGGATCACCTGGAGTAGATGTGATCGTTTGGGTCGCGAAGGATGTACCGCAAGCTGTGTATTTGGATGAGACTTACGCGTTCAGGGTATGTTACGGTCACATTTTCAGAACCTGTGTACTTACTACTTCCCCCCATCTTAGATACTCATGAACGTAAGTATCCAGCCAGTGCTATATGGCAGTCAACGCTAAAGTGAGATCATCAGCTCCTCTCCAACGCACAGAAGTTCTGTGACCAAGGCTATATCTGCTTGTCGGTGTCCATGAGTGGACCCACCCAACTCTGTATCGAGGTTGCTGACACGGGGTGCGGGATACCGAAGAGCTTCCGCAGTGTGCTCTTCGAACCCTTCCGACAAGCGGACACATCGCTCACCCGGCAGCAGAGGCAAGGCACTGGACTCGGCCTGAGCATCGTCAAGCATCTAGTTCAACGGATGTCCGGGGGTGTCGACGTGGAGTCTGTCGAGGGTGAGGGGAGCACGTTCACCGTCAAGTTACCCGTCACCCTTTCGTCTCGCTCGCCTTCGCCGGCCGATCGGTACGTCCCTCCTCCACAGACGGCAAAGCGGATCCGGGTCGTGTATCGCAATGCGCGCTCGCAGGAGAAGTTCATCCGCCTGTGGGCGCAGTACGGGTACACTGCGCTTCCGGGCTCGTACACCTCGTCTGCGAGCGATCTCCTCCAGGATATCGACACCATCTGGACGGACTCGGACACGGTGACCAAGTCCCCGGCACTGCGGACCCTGATGGGTTCGCCTTCCTCTAACCCTGTTGTCATGTTCGTCGTGCACTCGGACACGCAGGATCTCTCCGTGTTGGAGCCGGAGCTAAATGAGGGGCGGAACGTCGTGCTCGTGAAGCGCCCCGTGATCATGCACACTGTCTTGGAGTGGCTCGAAGCCCCGGAGGAGCGCATAGGCGCACACATCAAACCAGCGAAAGTGCGATTTGCGCTGCCCAGGAACGAGAAGGACGCTTCGCCTGCGCCGTCGCTGCCTTCTCCACCGCTTTTGAAGGAGAAAGAGCAGCTGCGGTTGGAAGTCGACGGGTATGTGGGGCGGTCGGGAGGAGAGGAGAACGGAGAGGAGATCCTGATGTCCCCTGTGAAGAGCGCCGGAGAAGTGCTGGAGAAGCCGAAGGTCCTGCTTGTGGAAGATAACATGGTGAGTTGGTGGCTCGCCATGAATTTCCAGAAACCAGGAAGTCCCGATGCTCATTGATCATTGACAATCTCAGATCAACCAGCGATTAGGTTGCCGGCTGCTGGAGAAGCTGGGGTTTGAGGTGACCACTGCGAACGACGGGAAGCAGGCCATCGACGCGATCCGCCATACATACTACGTGTGCTGCCTGATGGACTGCCAGATGCCAGGTGCGATATCACTTTCACTCTTCCTCATCAAATCTAAAAGATGCCAGGTGCGATATCACTCCCGCTCTTCCTCATCAAATTAAGTCCCTGCTCACATGGCTCGGGCGTCGCAGTTCTAGACGGCTTCCAGGCGACAAAGCAGATCCGCGAGCTGGAGCAGAGCGGAGCGTTGCCGGACCGCTTGCCTATCATCGCTCTCACTGCGAACGTAACACAGGAGAGCGAGGGCGAGTGCAAGGCCGCGGGCATGGACCATTTCTTGCCGAAGCCGCTCAAAATGGCCGGTGAGTGTTTGTTCCTTTGCATCTACACGTCTTCGGACTCATGCCAGTCAATGGGGTAGATCTTGAGGAGACTTTGCAGCGATTGAGGAGAGGATCGCAGCAGTCTCAGTCTCAATCTCAGTCTCAGCCTCCACACCGATGATCTCCTGGTCGTGTGAGATTTTCCCCACAGCAGTCTCAGCCTCAGCCTCTACATCGATGATCTCGTGGTCGTGTGAGATTTTCCCCATCGTTTTGGCTTCCTGTTGATGCTTCGTGTATAGTTATTAGGGTTGTCTTCAATGTTGCTCGTGCACGGATCTCTGTACTCGTACTCGTACTCCTCGTCGTTTTCCTCCCGCATCGTCCAACCATCACTTCACTCCCCCCTATAATTCTCTCGTCCGCATCGTACTATTACCCTGCTTCTCTCTCCCTGTCCCATCTACCTAGCTAGCATCACCCTCAGTGTCTCCACATCACACTTATCACCCATATCATACACATCTCATCCCCCATATATTGATCTACACATAGCATATCCTTTTCTCCGCTATTACATCGTTGTTGCCACACCCTCGTCGCTCGTCGCCTTGCAATCGTCCATCTGCTGTCCAAAATGCTATCGCACTCGTATATCCCGGGTTTCCGTGCGCAGATACCGTAATTTTGATACCAGCCGTCTGTTCGTACGCGAACGCGTGTCGCTCTTTACTTGTAGTATTACCATCATCCGTTGCGTTGCTGTCCGCTGGGGTGGTTGCCAGTCGGATCCTACCAAAGTATCCCGTTCATATTTATGTTGATGGTGTACATCAGCGCCTCGTATGGCTCGCGCTCAATCGCTACGGTGTTTGTAGTGCTCCGAGGAAGGACCTTTTTGTTCCATTCATCAACGTCGCTACGAGATCGTGCTATGTACATTGAACGTCCACCCAACTCCCCAAGCGCGCACTTGTATATGCTGAGTATCCCGTGTCGGGTCCAAGTCGGTTTTCCTCACGAGGACTCGGGCCTCAGGAGCTGACGACGATCACGTTGTCCGCCGTGCAAAGGACCTGCGGCGCGGAGCGGACACAACAAAAGTCAGGGTTCGAAAAGCAGCAAATATTTAAAGAGATCAACGACGCATGGTCGCCGCGAACGCGAACGAACGGGCACGCACCTCGCCAACGCGGATGTTCGTACAGAACTCGTCGACGTTGGGGTTGTTGGCGAAGAGGATGTCGAGCGACGTCCCCGCGGCGCGGGCGATCGCGTCGCAAGTGTCGCCCTCTGCGACGACGTGCGTCACTTCGCAGTCTTGTCCGAAGACGCCGAGGCAGAGCACCTGGAAATCGACCGGCGTGGCGTGAGTGGAGCTGGCGAGAGGAGGAAGAAGAGAGAGGAAGAGGGAGGAGAAGGACGGACCTGGCCGACAAAGAGGTTTGTGCAGTCCGCGTTGACCGTGTCCTGGTTCACCTGGGCGAGCTGGAACCTGGTGGCGGTCATCGTTGGGTGTGGATCATTGTCAGCGCTGCAGCGGGGATGCGGGGGTGCCGGAAGAAAGGGGGGGGACTTACGACGAGACGTTCTCTTTGGCACAAATGCCGTCGCAGGTGTCGCCCGGGACGACGGTGTAGTTGCGTGCGCAGTTCGGCACCTGCGCGTGCACTGAGCAGGACGGTCGTCAGTCGCGAAGGCGAATTGAGAAATGGTCAGGGTGGATGAGATGGAGGAGAAGGGGGGTTGCTCACCACCGCAGATGGTGACGGCTGCGAAGAGAGCAGCGACGAAGGTCGAGCGAGTGAACATGGCTGTTGGCGGATGGTCGGAAAGTAGATACTGCAAGCTCAGAGGGGGCAGGGCAGCGAGGAGCGACGTCGGTGGAGAGCTCCCTTTTAACCTTGAGCTCGTGGTGGAAGCGCCATGGACTATGGACCGGGTCCTATTACCTCTTCAAACTGCATGTTCTGGGAGTGACTCGTGCTCGGCAGCATCATAGCTGATGATCGCGGCCAGTAAGTAGGGTATTCATGTCCCACCAACGGCTCTACATTCCATTTGGTGCTCGGGGCCGACTCAAATTTGGTGCTCGGGACCGACTCAAATGGCCGGTGTGATGGGCGCGACCTGTACAGCGCCTGAGAAGGCAGCACCCGTGTTCTCTGACATTGTTGTTTGACGGATGCGTGCCTTGGATGTGATGGCCATGATATATGGGTATTACTGCGCCAGGAATGCGCGAGCAGCGCGCTGGGACGAATGTGAGCGCGCCGCAGTGCAATTCCAATTCTCGCGACTCTCCCAGAACGGCAGCCGAAGTGCATGTATTGTTGCAAAAACGTGCACACGTATTATAGTGTAGCACATTGTTTGAAAGGATGGTGAGTGAGGAATGCCGGATACGGAGGTCTTTGCGATGGATGATGAACACCGAGCAAATTACCTATATTTGACCATCATGAAATAAGCGCACAAGTCACCGCCGGGATATATAGCCAAAAGCGAGGAAAGAGTGGCTCCGAAGAAGATTCGGACATGAGGCGAAGGAGTCGCCTTTGGCCCCGGCCCTGAGCGTCATGGTGATTGTACTGGATTGTGAGACACCCTGGCTTCAGTACGTTAGAGCGGGACGGCGGCGCTCGGGTTCCCTGCGACACTGGACGCAGCAACGTGGGATCACCGTCGGTTATTTCCAAACCGGATACGGTTGCAGATGCGTCCATGGCGGTGCACGTTTTGAGGTGACTCGAATGTATTGAGTTCTCCCGACGCGGAGGAGACGCCAGCTGATGGGTCCGGAAAGGCCGGAATGTAACCACAACGGCCGCCGCGCCTTGGTTTTCCGAAAAGAAACGAAGTGTGTTTGCGTTCACAGGTCATCCGGATATCGGATTGTGCTGGATGGTTCGACTGTGTGGAGTGAGGATCTGAGCTGACTTACTCATCAGTATGTGCGATGGTCACCATTTACGACCTCAGCTCAGCAAGTCAATGATTGAAATCATGAGTCATTAAGCTGGTCTCTTGAACGCTGTTGAAGGGAAATAAAAGAGGTTACAGCTGATCAATACTACAGACGCACCTTCCGTCAACATACTTATCCTACGCAAAGAAGTGATAGCCCAAACCGAGCAAATCACTTTCTATACCTTCCCAGTACGCCCTTGATACACAACTCGTGATAATTTGATGGCAAGCGACTCACCTCGATCTTGACACTCGTACAGACCTCGCCGTACGCTTATCGAGTGCGGCTTGCACTCGAAGAAGCACACGCAAAGTACACATCATACAATGTCAACCTGGTGGACAAGCCAGAGTGATACCTCACTAAAGTGAACCCTGCAGGGCTGGTCAGACGCTCTTCTCTCCTACATCCGAAAGCCACGCGTATTCACCACGACGCGAATTGCAGGCTCCTGCACTGACCTACGGAGGTCCCAAGACGGCACCCGAAGAGCCCAGAATACGGCACCCGAACAGAGCGCGAAACTCGCCGAATCACTCGTGATCGTCGAGTTCATCGCCGAACTCTTCCCCGAGTCAGGTCTCCTCCCAACCAACCCCGTACAGCGCGCTCATGTGCGCCTATTCATCGCTACCTTTGAGTCGACGTTCATGAGCACATTCGATCGCGTATTCCATGGCGGCGAGTCCCCGAGCATGCTCGTGGGTGCACTCGAGCAGGTCCAGAGCCGACTTCCAGAGACCGGGTTCGCGGTGGGAGGGTGGTCGCTTGCAGATGTGGTGGCGGGCCCGCTCATAGTCCTGACGCTGATTTTGCTGGAGAACGATATCGGGAAGTACCCGGTGGGGGAAGAGAAGGTGGTGCTGAACACTTTGCATGGCTCGAGGTTTGCTCGGATGGCGAAGTACGTGACGGACGTGAGGACCAGGCCAAATTTCAAGAGTACGTGGGACGATGTGAGTTTTTAGGCTGCTATTTCCGTGTCCTACAGACCCTGCATGCTCAATCAATCTACGGCAGGACCTGTTCTTGGCTGGGTATGGGTCGTAGTCACGTATGATGCGCACGTAGTGGAGATGGCGACGACTTCTAACATCGAGATACAACACCACAGTCGTTGTAGAAGAGCT
>KN050105.1:0-67024 GCA_000743315.1 Lignosus rhinocerotis TM02 | reverse complement strand
TGTGATGGTCGGCGGGCCAACACGTAGATAGTAACGAGAATCGAGAGCGAAACTTAGTGATACGAGACAAGAACAAGGTCTGACCAGAGAACTCGAGAGGGCCAAAGGTACAAGTTGATTCGCCAGCGAGACCTGGCGACGAGTCGGAAGGTAATATACACAGCTGCACACGAGGCCACTGATTTCCAGTGATTGGGGGTCAGACTGGTTACAGTTGGCGCACCTTACGGATTCTGAGAGTTTGTAAGACCAAGGGATTCTCAGTGTCACAACTGTTGGAAAACGGATGGCACAATGGCTGATAGCCCGAAGCCGGCGCTCTGCCGTATATAGAAGAATTCAATGATTAGTAAGCATTGGTAGCCATCCAGGATGATCGCGGTTGGTCGACGGTCGCACATTCCCCATTTCAATTCACTATGGTCTCATACTCTCGGCCACTGTGCAGCTGACAACAATGGGGAATGTTGAATTCAACGACAGAAATCCAGGATAATCGCAGTTGGTTGACAGTCAACGGTGGCATTCCCAATTACAATTCACTACGGTCTCATACTCTCGGCCAGTGTGCAGCTGACAACAACGGGGGATATTGATTTCAACAACAGATAACAGTAAACAAAGCCATGCAGCACGGCGAACACTACAGGTTAAGTCAGTTGGTTGTCGGCATGGTCTCCAGTGATGCCAACATCATTGCTGTCCATGTGCGTGGTCCCAACAGCGGCATCAACGGCGGCGTCTATGGCGAACAGGGTGACATCGTCGCAGGATGGGAACTTGTTCTCATCCCACTGGATCTTCCCTTGGCCCCATCTAAGCAGCATTAGTATGGTATAATAGTAGAGTAAGGCCGAGCACTCACACAAGCCAGACCGGGTGCGTAGCACGGTCAGTGTTAGCGCCAAACTGCGTGTACAGTTTGTCAAACCCGCCGTCGACGGCCTTCCAAAAGCTGGTGTCAGTACCAGATGTTATGGCCTTCTTGGTCATTGGCTCGGCAATCTGGCGCTGCAATTCAGTGTATTAGTGTGGTGTGCGATATCAACCCGACTTAGTACATACCATGTAAGCCAGTGTCGCCAGCAGGGGGTCCGGGATCTCAGCAGGAATTGGGGGGAGATGGTAGTTGTCGATGATGTTCTTGGCAAGAGACTTCAGCGGGACCTGAGCTCACTCGGTGAGAATGATATAGTTACGACATACTGTGCGACCGTGGTTGCCATCGAGGGGTCAAACTGCGGTCAAGAAGGGTGCTTTTGAGTCTCGAGGAGGAGGGACGTGGTGGAACACGGTGCTGGCGGGAGATAAGCTGGTGGGCGCTTGAAACTCAACGCGCGTCTGGCCATGTGCTTGCCTGTCTTGCGCACCAAAGTCTCCATCAACAGACCATCCACAGGATTCCGCTGGGCGAACAAGTACCCACCAACCACACCGTCGGGATTTTCGGGGTCGGCCACTTGTAATCCACTGAGCTTCCAAACCGTTGAAATCCGAAGGGACGGCCCGGTGGATTCCTCTGATCCCAACACTGGATCCGAGGGAACCCTTTGGGCCCTTGGGATCCAGTGGTCCAGCGTGGCGCTGTGTACATGATAGAGATAGGAGGCGAGTCGGAGATCGAAGAATCGGAACTAAGTACAGAGAGAATGAGACGAGTGACTGAACGAATATCCTACTAGACCATGTATCTAGATTGTCCGTAGGCGCGTAACGGGAACCGTTACACGTTCGCACTCTTTAATTTGTTCCCGTGCGAATTTCTTGCACAGTAGTAGGCGAAATTGTTCAAACACCAGACGAGGACGACGAGGAGGAGGAGGAGGAGGACGAGGAAGGAAGTTTCCGCGAGATGCGAACATGCGCAGTACCCCACGCCGCACCGACGCGAGCCTCACTACGGTAGCAAGTGGGTTTCCTATATCTCCTTGCCCCGAATACTCTCTCAGCTGGAAGCATTGCACCACGGGGGGGGGGGGAGAAGCGAAAGACACATAGAAGGGGTCCCTACCGAGGCCACAGTGCTACCGCGAAGAAGTAATGCTATTGAGCCCTGAGTCAAACAACGGGCGGCCCTGTTTCCTCTTCAAGTAAGAAGTCAAGTGAAGGTGCATAGGCCGCAACACTGTGACATGAAACACGAGCAATATGTGTACACTACTTTTGCTTCCCGAAGCGAACCAACCAGCAGCGCTTCACGCCGTCTGCTCCCGGATGGACTTGAGAACATAGCCCTCCAGTCCGCCACAGATCCAAAGCTCCTGCACACTCGCACCAACCCGCCCGACCTGATATGTCCTCGTCTCGCCCCCTGGCCAGCGCACCTCGACCCGACCTTCAACGACCTTCACGTCGACAGTATGTCCCTTGTTAACAGTGAGCGCCCCGTCCTTGGCCCCTGCCCCGCGCTTTCCATCCTTGGCGTACTCCCTCGTCAAATCCGCGACGAGCTCAGGCGACTCGACGCACACCAGCCCGTTGTTGATCGCGTTCCGCTTGAAGATGTCGCCAAACGAGCCCGCGATGACGAGCGGGACCCCGGCTGCCTTGAGCGCCGTCGCTGCCTGCTCGCGCGACGACCCGGTGCCGAAGTTGTAGCCCGAGACGAGGATGACGCCCTGCTTCACACCCGCGTCTGGAGAAAATGAGTCCTGCTGTTTGCGAATGGACGCGACGAGAGCAGCGAACGATGGGTCGTAGTTTTCCATGACAACCTCCGCCTGGCGTTCAAGTGTGATGTCGTCTTGGTATGTGTACTTGCCAGGGTAAAGTGCGTCCGTGTTGAGGTTGTCCTGCGGCGCGAAAAGGAGCGGGCCTGCAAACGTCTCTGGGAACCCGTCGAGCGCAAGCTCATCCGCTGGTGGTGCGCTTGCCGAGCTGGTTGCCTTGTCTTGCGCAGGTGTGATCAGTGTGAACAATGGAGCGCCAGAGGAAGGAAGAGCCACTCGGTCGAGAGATTCCGGGCTAGCAATGTAACCCTTGATCGCGCTCGCGGCTACGACAGCAGGAGAGGCGAGATATGCTTGCGCATTCGGGTGACCCATCCGGCCCTTGTAGTTCCTGTTCGTCGCACTGATACCCGTCTGGCCGTCTTCGAGCAGCCCAACGCCGAGACCGATACATGGTCCACACCCGGACGGGAGCGGTTTGGCACCGGCGAGCACGAGTGTCTCCCAGTCCCCACGCTTCTCCGCGTCAAGCTGTACTTCGGAGCTTGCTGCGGCGACATAAAACTCGACACCGTCTGCTACCTTATGCCCCTTGATGACTGCAGCTGCTGCCGCGATATCGGAAGCGCGTGCATTCGTGCAGCTCAAGAGGTATGCCTTGTTGATTGGGATGTGCTTGGACTCTAGGACGGGCAGCGGGTTTGAAGCCTTGACACTATTCGGGCCGGAGACGTGGGGAACGAGAGTAGAAAGGTCGAGTACAAGGTGCGATGCGTAAGAAGCATCGGGGTCTGAGCTGAGATTTGCGGTACGCAAGGCGTCCAGACGTGAACGGTTTATGCGCGGATGCTCGGGTGGGGGAGGAATAGAGGAAGAGAGGGCAGGTGTGGAGAACGTCCGGAGCTCGAGGCGCCTGAGGACGCGCTCGTACCATTCTAGGGTGATATTGTCGACGGGGAAGACACCTGCGAGTGCGCCCCACTCAGTAGTCATGTTCGCGATGGTGAGCCTATCGTCTACTGAAAGAGCGGAAAGGCCATCTCCTGAGAATTCAATGGCGCCATTGAGTACCTCATCCTTGTTGAAGTAACCACAGAGGGCAATTATGACATCCTTGCCGGTGACGCCGGGAGGCAGTGTTCCCCTGAGGTCAACCTTGATCATTCGGGGAACTTGCCACCAGGTCTTGCCGGTGGCCCAAAGAGCAGCTGCATCAGTGCGTACTATGGGAGTGCCGAGACAGCCAATGCCGCCGTACATGTTGCTGTGGCTATCACTGGCGACTGTGAGTGTGTGGGGAAATGCGTAGCCCTCTTCGACGAGAACCTGATGACCGATGCCACGGCCGGCTGGGTAGAAGTCGATGCGATGTTGTCTGGCAAAAGCCTCGATAGCTGCGTACTTGGACAGGTTCTTTGGGGACTTGTTCTGAACGTCATGGTCGAGGGTGAAGACGAGCTGCTTGGAGTTGTGGACTCGTGTAGCACCAATTGATTTGAACCTGAGGGGGATAATGGTCAATACTCGATAGATGACTGAACTTTGTGGCGGGAGTGGGATGAGATAGGGAGCAGGCGTTGATCGTGTACAATGTTGGGGACGAGAATGGGATGATGTAATACACTGCCCACGATGACCGCTCTAGACTGATGTCGACGGTGAGATGATGCAAGCCAGACCATGTTATGATTGCGATGGAGCGGCGTTATTGTTGTAGAGAGTTAACGGTGGGTGATTGGAAGAACGAGGGCACAAGGGACAGACAAGGGTTGGAAAGAAGGAAGACAATCAAGGAGACTTACTTGGAGATGACTGGACCTGTGTTATCGTGTGTCATGACATGCTCTGGGCGTATCATGACATAGTCACCGGCCTTGACGGCCTTTCCGGGTGGGACATCGAGGGCGTACCGTTGGACGATCTTCTCGATGACTGTCTGGGGTACGCGTGGGGAGCGCGAGAGTGTTGCGAAGGCGCGGACGGAGCAGAGGGGTCTGTTGCCCCATCGCGTAGGTATACGCATCAGCTTGCACGTTGGTCCCGTGCAAACGAAGACGGAGAGGAGACCTGGGTGTCCGCCTGCGCCGAGGTGTATCTACATACAAGTTCGTAATAATAATGATAAGTAATTATGCCATTAATATTCAGCACGAGCGGCACAACGGTCCGGTTCGGCGTCTCTGCCAACGGCACATCTCGGAATGCCTAACCCGACCGGCGCTTGCTAGCTTCAAGTCAAGATACACAGCAGGGTTGGACTCTTTCTCCTTCCTCCTCCTTCCTCGAAAATGCTCCAGGTTCAGAAGGCCTCTTCAAGGGTGCGTCCATCCTTGTTCTTCTCAGTAAACATAACAATACATCTCAAACACGAGCTCATAACAGGCTGCTGCTCGCCGATTGCGTCTCTCCGCCAGTACCCAGGTCGGTCGTTGGCACCAGCAACGCGGTCTTGCTACTCCTTCAGAGCCTTATGACGCGATTATCATTGGTGGAGGTCAGCCATTGTCCCTTACACCCTGTCTTCTCTCTACATCACTAACCTCTCTCAAGGTCCCGGAGGCTACGTGGCTGCTATCAAGGCTGCCCAGCATGGTCTTCGCGTCCGTTTCCCCCCGCTCTCTTTCCTTCCCCGTCTCCTCATCCTTGCTTAACACTTGCAGACCGCATGTATAGAAAAGCGTGGCTCTCTCGGTGGAACTTGTCTCAACGTCGGCTGTATCCCCTCAAAAGCAATGCTCAACAACTCCCACATCTACCACCAGACCAAGCACGACCTCAAGCGGCGAGGAATAGATGGTCTGTCCCCACTTCTGTCCCCTCCTGCATACCATTCCTCTCTATTGACACTCGTCATCACAACACTCATCATCGCCCAGTTTCTGACGTCTCTCTCAATCTCCCTGTCATGTTAAAGGCCAAGGAGGACGCAGTCATCGGTCTGACCAAGGGCATCGAACTCCTCTTCAAGCAGAATAAGGTCGACTACATCAAGGGTGCCGCCTCTTTCCTCTCCCCCACAAAGCTCTCCGTCAAGCTCAACGACGGCGGCGAGACCGAGGTCGAAGCCAAGAACGTCATCATCGCAACTGGCTCCGAGGTTGCTCCCTTCCCCGGCGGCGGCATCGAGATCGACGAGGAGCAGATTGTCTCCTCCACAGGTGCTCTATCCCTCAAGCAAGTTCCGGAGAAGATGGTCGTCATTGGCGGTGGAATCATCGGCCTCGAGATGGGTAGCGTCTGGAGTCGCCTTGGTGCTCAGGTCACTGTTGTCGAGTTCTTGGGTGGTATTGGTGGTGCGGGCATCGACGAGGAGATTGCGTATGTGCAATGATCGCTTGCCACTTGGCGTCATTTACTTACAACGATATAGCAAGCAGTTCCAGCGTTCGCTCGGCAAACAGGGCCTCAAGTTCATGCTCAACACCAAGGTCGTCTCCGCTGACAAAAAGGACGGCAAGGTCTACATCAAGACCGAGAGCGCAAAGGGCGGCAAGGAAGAGACGGTGCGCTATGGCCTCTGTCCCCCATGAGTGCGCGTCCTGATACCTCAGCTCAGCTCGAGGCCGATGTCGTTCTCGTCGCTGTCGGTCGTCGGCCGTACACAGATGGTCTCAATCTCGAGGCTGCAGGCGTCGAGCTCGACAACAAGGGCCGCATCGTTATTGACGATCAGTTCAACACCAGCGTCAAGGGTATCAAGTGCATCGGCGACGTCACCTTCGGGCCCATGCTTGCGCACAAGGCCGAGGAAGAAGGCATCGCCGCCGTTGAGTACATCTCCAAAGGTCACGGCCACGTCAACTATCACGCAATCCCCTCCGTCGTCTACACCCACCCCGAGGTTGCCTGGGTCGGAAAGACCGAGCAGGAGCTCAAGGCGGCCGGCGTCAAGTACAAGATTGGCAAGTTCCCCTTCACTGCCAATTCGCGTGCGAAGACGAACCTCGATACCGAGGGCAGCGTCAAGTTCATCACCGAGGCCGAGACGGACCGTGTGCTCGGTGTGCACATCATTGGCCCGAACGCAGGTGAGATGATCGCGGAAGCCGTCCTCGCTGTCGAGTACGGTGCGAGCGCTGAGGATATCGCCCGGACATGCCATGCGCACGTTAGTTCCTTTTCCTCGTCGTTCGTCGGGTCCGTTGTACTGAACATGCTTGTTTTGTCTATGTAGCCAACGCTCAGCGAAGCATTCAAGGAGGCGGCGATGTCTGCTTACGACAAACCCATTCACTTCATCTAAGCTTCTAGCGTCCGGCTCCCACTTGCTGTCGGTCGTAGTTAGTGTAGACGTTGCGAAATTTACGCTATGCATATTATAGTCGCCAAAATGTTGCGTTGCCTCCGCTCCACGTTATCGATCCGTGTAATCAGATTACGGCGAGTGAAAACAATGTTGCAAGTGAGCTGATCATTCAACAGCATCGACTCGATTTTCACCATCTCTCAAGGTGTGTCGTCATGAACGATACTCATGCGAAGGCCTGCTAATGTCTTGCTGTGACGAGATTTAGATCACAGTAGGTGGATAGTGACCTTTGCAGTGGTAAGGCGAGTAGGCCGCTGATCACAATCTCACAGTTTGTAAGAGGAAGTGAGTTCAAAGTCGGTTGGGGCTTGCAGATAGATAGTCTCATGCATGAAACAATGGTCTGACTACAATGTGACGCCTTCTTATTCGTACACATATAAACGTGATGCGGTAGAGATGGGCGTACAACCCTCGCGATATGACAGATGGACAGCGCACCACCATCAACTCAGAACCCACGACCACGTCCTCTTCCCCTTCCCCGCGCTCTCCCGCGATCTCCCCTTCCGCGACCCCGCCCACGCGTCTCGTCCTTCTTCCTACTTTTCGGTTTTGGTGCATCGTCGACGAGGAGGGTGTCGAGAGGGAGCGCATCAGGGAGAACAAAGTAGCGGATGTTGTTCCCCCGAATAGAAAGGGAGTCGAGGGAGGTAGGCTCGCGATTGCGTGCGGTCATCTTGACGGTTTTGAGATGAGTGTTCATCTGCATGTCCACACCTGCATGTTGGGTTCGTACATCGGTACGTTAGGGCTCTGGGAGAAAGCAATGAAGTGTGTGCCAAACCTGTTATTGTCCCGTGAATTAGGGAACCATTCTTGAGCTCAACGGTGACGGTCTCATTGTTCAGTTTCATCAAAAATCTATTAGTATGATTCATTATAACATTCGCCGCTGCTCACACACAGAGACATACCGTACGAGCTTCATGGTGGAGTGCTGCCTTAGGGTGTGTATCCGTACGCGACGCTCAAGCAATTGCTACCACTCGGCGTTCATTATTAGATTGTATCTATTTGGCAAGGCCACGCGATCATAAGCGGAGCGCGTCCTTTGCCTATATCCTCACCGCCATTGCCAACACCGACGAGGATAATCACTACTACAGAACTACCACCGATGAGCGACTTTCTGCAACGTGAGGGTGAACTCCTTGGCGAGGAGTTTGGAACTCCTACTGGAGGAACCTACGCTACCGCTGGCGGCGACATCGACCTTGACAGGGCTGTCTCTGCTTTCCCCGAAATCTCGCTAGATGGCTCCGGCGACTTCTCTGTACCACCCGCTGCCCCGCCAATGAGTGCCACCGGCAGCTTTTCCTTTGACGACTTTAGCAGCCCCCCACCTACCCGCACGACAGACGTAAAAGTCACGGGGGACGATGAGATTGAGAAGTTCGAGAGCGAGTTTCCGGACATCGAGGTTTCTCAGGTGAGCATTATCTTCGAGAGAAAAGTCATGGTCCGTGTTCACATACATGCCAAATAGCAGACCATATCCCCGCAGAGGCAGCAATCTCTCTTTGGCCAAACCCCCACATTCGCTCCTCAACCCGCCTATTCTTCAACACCCATTTTGAACCAGTCCCTCGAAGAGGATGAGCCTGAAGTGATAAAGTACATCATTCACGTCCATCCTTCCTCTGTTCGCGCTAACACCGTGCTGGCGTGACAGGGCATGGCGGGAAAAGCAGGTGGAAGAAATAAAGGCCCGCGACGAGGCCTCCAAAGCCAAGCGGCAAGAGACCATTGCCAGGGCCGAGCGCGCCATTGACCAGTTCTACGAGGAGTACGCTGCAAAAAAGGAGCGCATCATCCGGGAGAACAAGTGCGTACATTCGTCTTCTCCTGAACACATACTCATCACAGGTGTACTCGCCTGATGCTCTCAGGGAGCACGAAGAGCAGTTCCTTGCCGACTTGACTGCGTCATTGTCTCAGGGCACCACGTGGCAGCGCATTTGCGACATCATTGAGCTCCAAAACTCACAGAGCAAGACCATTGCTCGCACTGGCCCAAATGCCACCGACCTCACTCGCTTCAAGGAAGTGTTGCTTCGCCTCAAACGCGAAGGAGACGCCGCTCCGGGTGCAGCTGGGTACTAGTTCGTGGAGTGACTAGTAGGATCGGACGAGGTGTGTGCAAATTGTGTCTCGCGGGGCTTCGCACCTCCGGCTAGCCGTGTGCAGCTGTTCCAGATTCACTCAACGTATGCTCGTAGATACTTTGGCACTACGGCCTCTTAATAAAGCTATGACCATCCGTCCCATACAACTCATTGCAGATACCATTGGGGTTCGAGCGGGGTCTGTTTGGAATACGTCGACCCTTCCCATCCCGCCTTTCGCGAGTCCGAGTATCAGCTCTCACGCCAGGTGTGATACAGACAGGATGATAACACAGGCGGTGCAGAATACAGACAAAGCAGGCATTTTTGCAATACAAAACGCAAGAAAGCAACGCAGAAACACTATAGACGATTTCCTTGTCTGCTTGAAACACTCTCATGCGTCATCGAGCACTAACCGTGGTACCACATTCATCGCCATCAGCTAGTGAACAGACCAGTCGGCGAAAACATGGCGACGGAGTGCCGCAATGATGGGGACAAATGAAGACCGAGTGTGAGACACAGAACATCTGCTAATGCAAATAGCACGTACTTCTTGGAAGAGCAGTTTCGCAGCATACGGAATGGTAAGCTGAGCCATCTTCTTTGATGACTTGCAGTACGGGCACCAGCCATTATAGCCCATGAGGCCGCAGTCTTCGCATGCGTTCACCTGGAACTGATCGGACGAGATCATGAGTCGCTCCAGCAACAGCTGTGTGGCGCCGTAGCCGATGAGACAGTCGCGTTCCATCTCTCCCAAACGCAAACCGCCTTCGCGCGATCGACCTTCCGTAGGCTGGCGTGTCAATGTCGCGCGCGGGCCCCTATTTTGACTCACAAGTGAACCCATCCACTCTCACTATGCCATCCAGCAAGGATCACAAACCTTGCACGCGCATGCATCTTGTCCATAACCATGTGCTCTACAGGCAAGAGTAATCAGTGCTCTGTTCCACATTGTCAGGATCTCCAGACACTCACTGAGTTTCTGCAAAGATGAAACAAATGAGATTAGGTTGGTTGTCTACAAGAGTTGTCGTGTTGTTTACCTGATAGTAGATAGGGCCAAAGTAGACGTAAGCCTCTAGAGGCTCGCCAGTGATACCGCTCGTTAACATGTCCTTCCCAGCATAGCTGAAACCATTCTCAACGAGAATCCGAGACATATCTTCCACCTTAAGCAGACACAGTTATCATCCCGAACAGGAATAACCGATGCTCGGCCTGCACCTTAGATCCGCCAAAAGCAGTTCCGTACTGCAGCTTTCCGGCAAGGACACCAGCCTGCGAGTAGAGGGCATGAGTGCGTGGACGTTGGAGTGTAGGAAGGACTGACAGGTACCATACCTTTCCAGCTAGCAATTCAATCATCTTTCCGACTGTCATGCGCGATGGGAAACCGTGGGGGTTCATGATTGTGTCTGTGATGTCAAGATGATCAAACCACCAGGTGCTGTAACACCCAAGACGTGGACTCACCAGGCACGATACCCTGGTCGTTAAATGGCATATCCTCTTGGTTGACGATGAGGCCGCACACCCCCTTCTGTCCATGTCGCGACGAGAACTTATCTCCAAGTTCCGGCCGTCGCGTTTGTCGGATGAGCACCTTGATAAGCGTTTGGTCGTTCTCAGTGTCAGTGATCATGACCTTGTCGATCTGGCCTGCGACGGGTGACTTGTACGTCATGGGGGCGTTCTTGTAGGGGACCGTGGCCGCCTGACCGGTGAACGAGTTGTCATTCGCGTTTGTCGGAGTCTGTTTGTTGATGTACACATCCCCGGGATCGACACGCTCCCCAACGCCAGCCAGACCGTCCGCCTGGATGATGTCGTACTTCTTCTGCACTTGACCATTTTCATCCAAGGGTGCGTCTGCTAATCGATCGTATCTACAACCATACTTCAGCAAAATAAAAGAATAAGGCTAGAATCTGCACGCACGTCCCATTTGGATATTTGCGGATGAGCGTCGCATTCTTGCGTAGTACCTGACATCGACCATACCCGCGATCAAGACTGGCCTGAGGACGAATGGCGATAAGGCTGTGTCGGATGAGATTGGATACGGGACTACAAACGAACCTTGTTCAAAATGAGAGCATCCTCAATATCATACCCTGAGTAACTCATCACTGCCACAGTCGCGTTTTGTCCGGCTGGTAGACGGTCATACCCAATGAGCTCGATTGTCTTCGTCTTGACCATAGGCTGTTGTGGATAAACAGACAGATATAGCAAAGTATCAATTCGGTTGAGCTGGTTGTAGCCAATGGCACCGATTGCCTGTTTCCCCATGGCACATTGATACGTGTTCCGAGGAGACTGATTGTGGTGCGGATAAGGAATGAGACCTGCGACGGCACCAAGTAGCGTAAACGGTTCTATCTCCAGGTGTGTTGTCCCAGCAACAATATCCTTCTCATACAACGCTATGTACGAGTCGTTCTCCTCATTGACGTCGAGATATTCCACAAGGCCTTTCCGTAGGAAGTCATCGAACGTCAGCTGCCCTTGCTTAAGAAGCTGTACGTATAAGTCATGAGAAGGCTGAACAACGAATGACATTCGAAGGTAGAGATACCATGATGTGTTCAGAGGTAACCTTCGGCCTACCAAACTCGACGATGATCATAGGTCGACATATGCGTCCTCCATCACTGGCAATGAGCACCGTCCGGTGATGGTGATTGATGTACACGCTGACGAACTCGCTAAACCGTCCTGCTCTTCGTAGTCGTCGGAAGTTATTGACAAAGCGCGCCGGATACCGCGTCAGACCTATGATGGTGCCGTTGACGTTCACAACAAACGTATGTGAACTGTATATCTCAACTCCAGTAGCTAGACTGATGTCTAGGATACGACATATCAGGTGTTAAGTGGAGAGCCGCCTTCACATTATGAGCACCCACCTTCAACGCCAAGCATAAACGCTATCCTTATAATCGGCTCTTCATCCACGTCGGTCGTGATGTGCGTCATTAGAGCAAGGTTCTTGACCAGGCCACACGCTTCTCCTTCTGGTGTGTCGCTAGGACACAACATTCCCCATTGGCTAGGTTGTAATGCTCGAGGCCCGCTAACCTTCCGAGTCTTCTCGAATTGTGAGGAGATGCGGGTCATCATCCCAAGCGCTGAGATGAAGGATAGTCGACTCAGGACATGCGTTACACCAGCGCGGTCCATCTTGAACCGTTTAAGTGACCAGTTGCCTGTCGAGATTGCTCGCACGAAGCCGGCCGTGATGTGATCACCTTGGAACTGCATCGTGTTGAAAGCGTCGAACTCGCTCGTACGTGACGGCTTCTTCAACACCTTGTCGATTGCTAACTTGAGATTCGCGTTGAACGTCTTGAAAAGGTCTTCAAAAAGAAGCGCCAGAAGTTGTCCCGCTCTATGGAATCAATGTCAGTATAACGATGTTTGTCGTTGGCATTGCAACATACAGTTCCAATCGCTTGTTACCAACATAGTCGCGGTCGTCCACCATCTTTCCATCGTCCATGGCCATGAGGACACGCCGTGTCATGGTAGCGACAAACACGGCCTTGGGGCGGAAGTCGAGGCCATGAACAGGAACATGGGCGAGCACAATTGTGGCGAGTGCCTCCAAAGCCTCCTCCCATGCCGGGCGCCTTGGACCCACGACTCTACGATTCACCTTGACTCGAGAACCGATCCACTCGAGTGCCTGCTGGCGAGTGAATACGCCAAGTTTTGCAGCTTCCTCTAAATTTGGCGAGAACGCTGATTTATAGGCTTCGTGATTGCCAGCGGTTAGCAAGAGAATTTCCTTGTCTGACTGGATTCCGAGTGCTTTGAGAGCAACAGCTATCGGAACATCTTCGTGGATAGAATTGTGTCGCAGGTAGATCTTTCCTTTCTTCGTAGCGACATATGTCTTGGACTTGAGACCACCGTGCGTTGATCTGTCGATTTCGCGTTAAGAGTGGAACATCATGCGTCCCATAAGCCAGGCCATATCGGACTGGGGGAGATGCGAACTAAAGAAGACTCACGATGTGCACGACGACTGGACCACACCTTTCGTTGGGTCGATCTCAACAATGATACGGTTCTTGCTGAGCTGCTCCTGCACGAGAATAACCTTCTCTGTGCCCTTGACAATGAAGTATCCACCAGGATCCAACGGACATTCGGTCATACGCGCGAGCTGCGTCTCCGTCCGTCCTGTGAGCACGCACTTATTACTCCGAAGCATGATGGGAAGTCGCCCGATGTTCACGTTTGCTCGACGGACGACAGTCTTTCCGCGGGTGTACTGGATAGTGACGAGAATGGGAGCACTGTAGGTGGTGTCACGGAGCCGGCACTCGTGTGGGGTGACGCTTTTGTCGATCGCGTCTGCATCGGTACGGTCGGGGAAGCCAACGACGATGTCTGTGTATTTTAGCCAAAAACGGGGGTCGACGTCCGAGGTGACCTTGTTGTTCGCCTTCAGAATGTTCCTGATATCGACATCGACGAAATAGTTGAAGGAATCGATATGTTGCTTCACTAAGCCCTTGACCTTGAGGAAGGCGGGCAGGAGAAGCCATTTATCCTATGCAGGACGGTGATGCAATCAAGCGAGGGACAAACAAAGATTCACTCACACACCTCTACGCTCTTGATCGGGTCTGTAAGACCAAGGCCTTGCCAGTTTGTCTGCCCTAACCTTGACCATTCTTCCTCCGTACCATCATAGACCGACATCGGAGTAACCAACCTACGCCCTACTCCTTGGGCTGCTCTTCAACTACGAAGTCAAAAAGTAATGAGAAGCTTTGGCGTGAATTGAAATAGCGGTTCACACAAGAGTTGGGAAGAGAGTGAGTGCCAGTGACTGAGGCGTTAATGAGACTGTGAGCACTCAGGGCTCTTGCAGTTATGTAGAAGTTTCCTCGATAAGCCCTAATACGAGGTTAGGGTCAAGATCCTCTTTCCGATTTTATGAGACGCCCAGAAGTTTGGCAATGTCGCCGAGACTCAGTCATTCCCTCGCAGTCCACAACTCTTTGCCCCTCACCTTCCACGCCTTTTGACCTGACTTAGAGTCTTTGTTTTATTTTTGACACATAAGATTCTCAAACACGGCTAAAGATGGTCTCGTCTTTAGCCGAGCAGCTTGCCAAAAGCGCGTCTCGGAATGTGAACCTCCTCAGCGAAAGGACTCGCAGACAGGCTGCGGCTGAGTCCTATTTGTTCTCCCCAAAGGAAGCTCGCCAACATGACCTGGACGCCCTCCATGCCCTTGGTGTCAATGGTTTCCTTCAACTCAAGTCCTTGCAGCCCGAGTTTGCGAGCTTCGAGTTTCCTTTATTCTCAGACTCCGTAAAAAGTTTGGACCGGTCTCTCCAGCTCGCCGCGCAAAACGCTCAGCTCGATGCTACCATCAGCGCCTTCCTCCCTTTGCTTGGACCCTTCCTCCTGGATGCGCCGACGGGCAAGGTTTTGGAATGGTTGGTCCGTCGATTCAGGTAAGCTCCCCATCTCCCATAGTGTTTCTGCGCGTTCCATCACACGCCCGACCTTCTAACATGACGGCCGTGTCGTACAACACTGGTCCTGGGGGTCGATTGAACCACGTTGAACCTTCTGATTGATGGTCTCCGACCCATTGTAAGTATGTGCTGACACTCAAGTAGAATCCACGAAAACAATGTTCCACCCCTTGTCGCGCTCTTCCTCCCTTACCACCAGACCCCCCATTTCATGAAAATGGTTTCATTGCTTTACATAGCGTGAGTCTTTACAGCATACGGTGAAGTCTTCTTATGACAGTGTCGCTTCAAGTGATGACTCTCCATTGCGATTCCTACAAGCATACAAGGTCGCATCAAAGCCGCTGCATCGCCCACTGCTTGTGCACGATATGCTCACTCAGCCAGAGGTGGCTCGGTTCGTTGTTGGCATCCTTCCAGATGTACTCAAGGACTGCAGCATCGGCGTTCACCGTGCGCTCATTTCATTTCATGTCGGCGTGCTTCTAGAGTACGTGGACAAGACCAAGGCATTGGACGAGAACACAATGTCAGTACTGCTTCCCGCCGCAATGGATGTATTGCAGTATGCCAGCGTCCCAGACAGCCCTGTCAAACCCACTGTATTGCATGAGATGATTGTGGGCCCAATCTTGTTTCCTCCCTTGAATGGCGACTCAATCACCTACAGCTTGGAAGCTATCTGATACTTGCAGCCATCTCGCAGAACACTCGCCTTATGTCCAAAGCGGTCAAGTCAATTCTATTCGCAGTCATGAAATGTGCAGAGCGCGTGTCGCCCAAACAGCTCGTCCGTACGCTGGTATCGGTGTGCGCGCCTCAGGATCCGCTCGAGAAACTATCAGGCAGCCTCGTCAAGGGTCTCATTGCAATGCCGTATGTCTTGCGACGCGATACCTACGCTTTTGGCAGTCTGACCCTCCGTGACAGCGGTATCAACACTGAGCTAGTGGACGCGATGGCTTGGGTAGGCGCGGAAAAGTTCCTAAACCCTCTGATTGAGGGCCTTCTCCCTGGGTAGGATCCTCGTTTCTGCAATTGTGTTTTGACGATGACTCATGGACTCTACCCTTCACACTTAGCCTTGAAGACCCCACCTCCTTCGCAATCGTAGAGTCCATCATAACCTCCATTCAGCTACTACCAACCATTGGTTACTCAACAGCGTCCGCACTCATTCGTCGACTTGTCAACAACGTCTCTTCGTCCGGCCCTCTTACAATGGCTTGGCGAGGACTTCTCTCGCAGCTTCATCAACGGCAACCCAAAGTGGTGCGGTCGGTGTCACAAGCCATCATCGAAGAGAATGGGGATCAGGAATCTGTGGAGCAACTCCTACTCTCCTTGTCTGTGGTAAGCTACGAGCACAATTTATTGCGGTTAACGTAGTGCTGAATTAGTGTCCAGCCCATCTCTGGTGTATCCGCTGCTGATCCAGGCATGGCGACTTCGCTGATTGCTGCTGCTAATGCAGACCCCAGAGCTCGAGTTTTCGCAGTCAGGGATCTTGTATCTCGTTTGATGGACGACAGCTTATCCGAGATGGACATTGTGAGTCTACTTCTATGTCATGACGGTCTTCGCTGACCGCTGTCCCTAGCAATCTGTCACATCGATGCTCCTGCTCCGCGTGCACGATACGTCTGCACATGTATTGCAAGCTCTATACACCACCTCTCCCGAAGCGGTCGCACAAGCCTTCTTAACGTCAGCACCAAGTACAGTCGCGTATCTTGACGCGCTCAAGCAAGCACTGCACGGCTCTGCCTCTAAAGCTCCACGCGATGCTATCCGCGCCCACCTCACCTTCCTGCTCTCTCATTTCTTACCTACAGCTGCGGCATCTTCCTCCTCGTCTGGAGAGGAGAATCAGGACGAGGAATCGGACGAGAACCGCCAACGTGCTCAGTGGGTATATATGGATATACTCCTGCCTTACCTATTGCATTCAAAGCCGCGTATGAAGACTGCACAAGCTGTGTGGGAGATCCTCGAGTCTTTAGAGGGCAGTAGGAGCGTGACGCTTGAGCTGCTTGGAGGATGTGTGGACGCAATCAAGTGGGAACGGGCCAGACTTGTCCGGCTCGCCGAGGACAAGGAGGGCAACGATGTGGATCTGCTGACGAAGATAAATCTGGTTGTTGCGGCCAAGATCGCAGGTGTGTTCGCAGACCTCATCCAAGGTCCGGGTGCCGACTTTCCGCGCAGATAACATACTCGCATCGAATTACTTCAACGCAAATCTCGACAGTTTGCTCGAGAAGCTGCACGACAAGAACCCCCATGCATATGCTATGACATACTTAGTTATCCGTGCGCTGCTCAGCCGGTTGGGTGGCGAGCAGCGCGTCGATGCGGGGCTTCGCGTATTCAAGGCGATGAAACTTGGCACACTCGAAGGTATGGCCGACTTCATGCGAGGGGTAGAAGAAGTCGGTAACGTGAGTCTACGTCGATGCGAAGCTCTATCCTCAGACTGATCGCCTTCCTCTCTAGTTCCTTGATGATGCTAGCGTGGGGAGCGCTGTGGTGCTGAAACCCAATAGTAAAAATACATTGCACCGTCTACAACTTGCAGTGTTGTCTGTGTTACCCAACTTCCCTCGTCCCACAGGGGTACCAATGCGATGGCTAGCGGGTGATTTATCCAAAGTTAGTATCGATAGCGACGCTCAGTCCACAATTCACTGATATTGTAACTCATAGGTAGATGTTACCGCTGACGAGGACGTCCGCCCAGCACGCTATATCCAGCTGCTGCGCGCTGTTTACCGGCTGAGCAACTCTTCAGCCTCGCTACCCCTGCTTTCTGCGCATCTCCTCCGTACCCTCTTTGTCAACCTCGGTGATGACGCACTCGCGTTCCTCGTGGGCGTCTGGCTCACCGCTCAAGATAGGCAAGAAACCTTGTTTCACATCCAATATGCAGCCCTCAGACATGCGTGCGCGTTCCTCGAGGCCCATGTCGCATCGCAACGTACCGTCGACTTCCAGACTGTGTTGCCTGCCATGCTAGTCATGCTTCAAAGTCCGGACTCCAGTGTGCGCGACGCGACACTGCGATGCATCGCAGTAGTCATCAAGCTAAATTATTCGAACGAAGCGGAGGCTGTCTACGAATTCGATACATTATATGGCGGCGACTCCTGTGAGTGAAAAACTCCGGCATACAGATACATCGTGATGCTGATATGGTCCTGTGATGACAGTGAAACTGCAGTACCTTGACTGGCGGGACTTCCAGAAGTACATGAAAGCCATTGGCGACCACAGAGACAACTTTGTGCATGACCCGGAGTATTTGCAGATTTTCCATCACGAGCATCTCGCACTGAGCAAAGGCGAATCAAAGAAGACCGCAGGGTATGTGCGCTCAATAGCTTGATTCTACAACGGCTGCCCGCTAACTATATATAACTGGTCAAGGTACAAACAAAGTGTTCTCTGTTACTTGCTGTCACACGTCAACGCATGCTCATTACTCAGTTTCAAGTTTGCCCTACTCAACAGCGTGGACACCGTCTCAAATGAGGCTAAAGCGCTTAGGTTATTGCCTACAGTTGAAGACCTGCTCAGAGACCAGAACAACCAGGATCAGCAACACCAGAAGCTCGCGGCGTTTGTGGTGTCCGTCTTTGACATCTCATCCGCGGCAGATTTGAATCACGTGAACACACCCATATGGGGTATTTATACGGAGCTGTTGACTATATCGTTGAAGAATGGTGTGTCTTGTCTGAATGATATGGGATGCTGACTGACATATCATCAGACTTGTGGATGGGTGCTAGGGAGGCGTTGTTACACCGTTTGCAGCATGGCTTGTTTGCAAAGCTATCGGTTGATCGACAATCACAACTGTGTGTGATACTGCTGCGGCTTGCAACTGCGGACGAGTCATCGGTCGGTTTTCTCTGCGTCTTCTACAGTCAAGCTCCTCATAGTTCGACAACAGTCGACTATTTGCAAGAAGGTCCTCGCGAACATATTGGATAATGTCGCCCTTATTGTTAGCCTGTTAGTCTCGTTACAACCTCAACGCAACGCAGATGCCGCGGCGCCACCCGCCAGCAAGCGTCCAAGAGTCGAGCAGTATGTTTCCCAATCGATCGTCGGTCAACATTATCAAATCTCTCTGCTCTAGGACATTTTCAAACACAGCTGATCAGGAGCTGTCATCTCTTGCAATTCTGGCTGAGATCATTGGCACACTGAAATTTACCAGCACACTGGAACTCCTGTCCTGTTTGCTGGACACTTTGCGCAAAGTCACGAGCAACGTTTCGCCAGATGTTACGGATCGTCGCTTTGTTGAACAACTCCTAATGTCAGCTATGGAGAATGTCGTTGAGAGTTTCCCAGTAAGCTCTGTCATTCGTCTTATGGGGTAAACAGCTCAACGAGATTACAGCCCTCGACAACTTTGGCGCCTGGTTCTATACGAGTGGACATTCTTGTGGAAATTCTGCGATGTAAGACCATCTTTTGGATATGCAAGCGATACACTCACAACCGTCGCAGCCTCGGGACACCCTCAGATTTTCCATCAGGCATGTTTGCTCATAGCCAGTCTCGCTCGTGTCGCGCCAGATGCGGTCCTTCATAATGTTATGCCAGTCTTCACGTTTATGGGCTCGAACGTCTTCCACAGGGACGACACATATAGTTTCAGGATCATCCAGAAGGTGTGTGCAACTCAAGACAAAGCTAGAATTCTAGGTACTGACCGTTCTGGAGACTATTGATAGTATTGTTCCTGTTTTGGTAGCAGCTCTCAAGGAGGGGCATGGGTCTGGCATGGATCTCTACGACGCTGCCCGGGAATTCTTGCGTGTCTTTACGAATGCGGCCAACCACATTCCTCGCCATCGGCGCGTCGGGTAAGTGCTCTCATATCCAGCCGAACACAATCGACTTAACGCATCTCGCAGCTTCTTCTCGCATCTCGTCGACACTCTGGGACCGGTTGAATTCCTCGCCCCTGTCACGATGCTCCTCGTCGACCGTGTCTCTACTAGAATCGTGCGACAAAACGCTGCCGAATCTGACGCAACTCTATTCCTTCCCCTTGCGGTTTGCGAGCGGTATGCCGCTGAAATCCAGCTTTCCGTAGGTGCGTGACTTATCTACGGTCTTCTTTTGACTGACATAGATTGTGCAGTCATTCATTGCACTTGTACATGAAGTACAGAAGCTTGCAATCATCGACGACCCGTTGGTCCACCCATTTTTGGAAGATAATGCGTAAGAAAATACGCAACGCTTCTAGAGTAGTCCATCTTATATTTCTACAGTGATGACGAACAAGTACATGCTGATGTTGCCTCGAAGCGGCGGGCCACGGCCTTACTCGCATTCTGCGCTCATGCACTCAAGCGCCTCCGCGATTCTGCACTCGTACATGCCGAGAAGGAGCGTGCCATTAGCCAGCAGCTCTTGGTGTCTTTGCTGGCCGTATCAACCTCGAAACCTGATGATGCAACCTACGTTGAGGTTGCCACGGCATCTCGTTCCGCAATGGCGAGCACGCTTGGTGTCATGTCCGCACCGGATTTCGTGGCTGGCGTCCTCAAAATGCTTGAATCGGGTTCATTACACGTAGGTGAAACCTATCAATTGTTGTTCAATATCTGATGGAGCACCAGGCGCAGGCTGGTGCCCTCGAGCTATTAGCAGAGCGTCTAGCAGAAGTAGCCAGAAAAACCCGCTGTACGCTCACCCCAATGATTGTCAAGATAACCGAAACAATCCGAGGCATCCTTTCGAGTACGCAAGAGACTGCACCCGTACGCTCAGCGTTGCAGGCTCTGGCAACTATCAGCAACACTCTTGCACCAGGGGAAGAAGGGGCAGTCACTGCTGCCACGCCGATCGTGTTGGTCTGGTTGTCGCATCAAAGTCTGCATGTGGTCGCTTTGCAGACGCTGCTGGCTTTCTCGTATGCCAATCATCGCCGCTCCTAAGAGTTATCCCAACTGATTTTGGTGTGACTTCAGGGCGACTCTCGGGCCCCGAGTGATACCATATCTCAAAGACATCGTGAAAGCTTGCGTTCTACTTTCTCGGGATGCCATCACTGCCAAGTCAGGTGCGTGCAAGCTCGCTTACCTTGCGCGGAGCCGCGTCATCACCATACACCTTCAGACGATCCTGCCCCTGTCCTGGCAGCTTCGAACATACTGCGCAATCTCCTGACAGCCATACCGACGTTCTGGGGAGAATCAGAGGTGCTATCGGTGGTGAAGCTATACTTAGACTGCTCGCATGCATCAGCCGCCAATGCTGCTGAGTTGTCACTCCTTGTCAAGACCGCGGCGAGACGTGCGTCCCCACACGTTGTGCTACCAGCCCTCTGCGATATGTGGGCTCGGTCGTTGTCGAACAGTGCCAGGGTGATTCGTGATATCCACATGGCATCGTCTGACATCATACTGATTGTACGAAATTGCAGGAGCAATCTGCAAAAACATTAGCGTACATACAAGTGGTAAAGCTCTCTATCAAAGCGGCCTCTCGGCCTGCTGTGTTGGAGAATATCCGCTACCTCTTCCAAACCTTCCTCTCCATGTTCAACGTTTGCGCAATTGGAGACAGGACCGATGTAAGTGAAGCGAACCTGGCTTATGCAGATGTCTCATTCGTAGCAGGTTGAGGACGCTGTGATGAACGCATTTATTGAGGTTGTCATCAAGCTCAACGAGACCGCTTTCCGACCGCTATTTCGCAAGATGTTTGATTGGGCTTTCGCAGAAGGTATGTACTTCAGGCAGTCCATCGGGCAAGTGAGCTTAAATCACGAAGATCCTCCAGAATCCACAAACCGGAGAGTCGTGTTTTGCCATGTCTACTGGGCTCTCCTCGATTTCTTCAAGGTCAACATCCGTTCTCACCAACAATTGCTTCCGAACTTACTGACACCTCTCGTAGGCATTGATGGTTCCTTACATGACTTTCACGTGGCAAGCCTTCTCGGAACAGCTCCGCACACATGCCATTATAGGTCCCGAAGATGGACATGAGTGGTTAGCTCTTCTCCGAACATTAGCAAAGTCGCTGTCCGTCGACGAAGATCGAGGTGCGGAACCGCCTGTGTCTTCGGATGTTCGGATATCGTCATTTACCGATATCTTCTAGTGTTCTGGAGGAGCGACAAGCTCCGACAACTGGTCCCTCTGGCTATCCAACAGGTCCCTGCCGCCATTCAAATTGCCTCTGCTGAAGGCAAGGCCGCTGTATCGGACCTTCTCACCGCGGTGCTGAACATGCTGGACGATGATGTCATGATCAAGTCTCTCAACCTCGACGTCCTCATGCATAGCCGGTCTGAGGATCCGCGTGTGCGACTCTTCAGCCTCACCTGCGCAGGACACTTGTGGCGTGCTCATGGAGACAAACTGCTTGGTATGTCGGAACCTATATCCCCTAGATTCTTCGTGACGATCTCACATCCCGTACTTAGGATTCGTCGCAGAGACGGCGACATTCATCGCGGAGGCTGCAGAGGATGAGAACGATCTCGTGGTTCGGGAGGCGCTTAAGTTGAAAGCGGCTGTGGAAACCGTCGGTGGGAGCATCGACGTTGCGTAGCTCGTTTGTCACTCAACAGGTCGAATGTAGTATGTCATGCGTGTCTGTATGTCTGAGCATATAGAGTTTGCCCGTAGTTTCTGCTTGAGTTTGGCTGCCCAAGGGCGATATGTCTACACTGCTATTTGAACTATTGAGCACTCGCACGCCTCACTGCACTGGCAGGGTTTGCACCGTGACCAGTACACTACAAACACAGAGCGGACACGTCGTTCGAACCACTACCCCTTATAGCCTAGCCAACAATCACCATCGACAAGGTCAACAACTTACACAAGTTGTTGTCTTATTAGGTGACCTGCCAACAGAGTTCTCCTATACGTTCCAACAAGTTTGAGCATGACCGGGCGATACTGGACATCACACCCTATTACCAGAAGCGTGCGCCTTCGCATCAGTCAAAGCCTCTTCTGCAGTACGGCATAAGAGCATCATTACTAAAGCGATTTCCCTATACCACTTAAAGGATACAAACAGAGCTCCCTCTTTTCTTCCCGAGTGGTCGCAAAAATCCTGCGAAACGCCGCGAGCCAGCGCACCTACCCACACCTTCTCTCCAGTAGTACCGGCAAATCGACGCGCGTCGAGTCGAAGTAATCCCCGAGCTCCTCCTCATACCTCTTCCCCGTCGTGTCCCATCCTTCGCGCAATCGTATCCGAAATCGCTGGAGAAGTGCACACACGAGCGTGAGCATCTCCAGGAGCGCGACGGCTTTCCCAACGCAATGCATCGGCCCGTAGGAGAACGCGATGAATGCGGCCTCGTTATGCACGAACGTGGTTTCGTCCAGCATGCCCCTGGCAGATGTCGGAAGACGGGCGTCCTGAACAGCGACTTCTCCGGAGGCGATGAGCCAACGTTCGGGCCAAAAATCCTCAGAGAAGGTGAAGTTACGCTCATCGGGGGTTGCGGACGATCGTGCCTAAGGGGACAATTCTCAAAAGGTCGATAGAGACATCAATGGCGCGGAAGGAGAGGAAGCTGTGAGTATATACATACATGGAACTGCTACGACCGGTGAACCATTATGGGGGACTTGTCGTTGTCCACCGCCGGGAACAGGCGGGAACAGGCGCAGTGCCTCATGTAATAATCAGTCAGTCAATAACACGTATGCAAAGAATCGGACGGTGCTGAGGGTTACCTACATCACTGCTTGCAAATAAGACATCTGATGATGATGCTTGGGATTGTATACGTTCTCGCCAGCAGGATAATACTTGTCGATCTCCGCTTCGAGCCTCGCGTACGTCGCTGGGTGCGTTGATATACAGTAGAACAAACTGGTGAGAGCAATGGAGGTCGTGTCGGACCCGGAGACCACGGCGAGGACACCATCATCCATCAGATCTCGCGGGGATGGGGGTGCCTTGTCTGGAAGGTCTTCGTTGTTCTATGGACACCGGTTTTCCATGAACGCGAACGTTCTGGGAATGTGCGCGAGAGGAAAGCTCACCAGGTAGTAAAATAGATCGCAGGTAGTCGAGCCTTTCTTGAGCCGGTTCATGATAAAGTCCCTGCTACTGGAATGTAGCTTCTGTAGCGACCGCGCCGCTCCCGGAATGTGTCCGACATAGACACCCAGCCACGGAAGTTTAGCGAAGAAGGTAGCATATCTTCAGAAGGGCAATCAGTAGGAACCCCTCGGGGATGAAGTTTGCTGATGGACGTACACCATGCCTTCATGAACCAATTTCCAAATATTATCGCCATCTCCGTCGCGCATCATCTCAGACCCACCGCCAAAACTGCACTGATCAAATGCGTCAGTGGCTAATGATGAGAAAGTTCACCACGAGGACGTACGCCATGTCGCACATGAAGTCATCTCTGCAGTAACTGGTCAGCAGCGGATTGGAAGCGCATTCAACGAGCTTATACGTACGAGAAATACATGAGCCAACTTCCGATTATCAATTCACCCTCCTGCTCCTCGAGCTTTTGAAGGAGCTGTTGTATCCGTGCAGCCAGCAGCTGCTCGTAATCCTTCAGAGCGGCCTGCGATATGCCACGGTTCCAGGGGCGTCGTCGCCGGAGGTGCTCGTTGGTGTCTCGGATCCCTACCATTGGGATATGTGCATCACCGGGCATGCCGCCGACATGTCCTACAAGATTTGATCAAGTCAGGTAACCAGATCTGGGATTAGAAACTAACAAGAGATGGTACGTACCGTAACCCTTGGGGACACCTGGAGTGCCCATAACTACTGGGATTGCAGCCGGGTCACGGATGGATATCTCGTTTGGACCTACGGTGGGGTGTCGTGCGTCAGTAAGTAGACCATATTTTGTCGCATGAGGGATATGATGATACCAATTCGGATAACGTCACCATATTGTTCATGAAGCGCCTTGATGATCTTGCTCTGGTTACCAGGGATGGTGTAGAGCGCGGGTATAACCTGAGATATACGCCGTCGGATTGGACCAGGATAACGGGCGAGCGATAGCCCACCACGGAGACAAAGAGGGCGGCGAGGTATATCACGATGGAAACTCGAAGGGTGCGCAAGAAGTAATACTCACTATCAGGCGATGAGCACTATAACATGATGAATTACAGTTACTTACCTTCTTTATACCGTGGCTGTGCCAGAATAGTATGATGTCATTGCTCCTCGTACTATGTAAAAGTACTATTCAAGTTGGATGGACCTTGCGCTCCTCCCTCCACTATCCTCTCAACTCACTTGCATCCCTTCCCTCGCAGCACGAAAACTCTCGATATATGTCTCTTGGAGAAGGCAAGTAGCTACTCCAGTCATATTGCCTTCCATGTTCCAATTCGCCTCTTCAGCCAATGCGAAGTTCCCTGACCAGCATGCTGTTGGCCTTCCACCCTCCCCCTCACGGGAAAACCCTGGTCAAGTGAGATATGTCACCATTAGTCCCTCACAACAAAGACTTAACATATAATCTAGGTCTTCCCTCACTCCGACCCCAAAGGTAATGCAACCACTTCTGCCTCCGCCGGGCCTCCGCAGTCTACTTATTTCCAAAGCTCACTCTTTACCTTCACAGCTGCTCCAGCAGAGTCAGTCCCGGGAACAGGCGGTAAACATCAACCACAAGCTTCAGAAATTCTTGGGAACCCCTACGTCCTTGAAGAGTCTTTCTCGCGCCTCGATCACGCCCTTACCGATATCATTTCCAGAATCCAGCACGAAGAGAAGAGCGTCGGGGCGGCTCCGAACCAGGACACGCTCCTCCAAAAATTTCAAGGATGGCGAGATGAGCTCACCCAATTAAGGAGCGGCCAGCGCGGTGTGGAGGGCGCGGGGCGAAACGCGGATGATGCGGAAGAAGGGGGGTTGTTTGAGGAGTAAGTGGTGAGCTTCAGCTGACGGAAGAATGGACGGACATAGGTTGCAACTTAGTCACCAAGTAACATCTCGTAACGGCGATAGAACTGCGATTGACCATTGACACAAGTGTAGCAATGCATCTAGGTGGTAGTGTCAGAGACTGGTCTACACCGCCTTAGCAGCCCGCTCCCATCTTCCCCACGGCTCAAGCCCCGGGACAAACCGTGCCTTCGCAACAGTGAATATCCTCTTCTCCAGCACATCTGCAGTATGCAACAAGCATATCACAGGGATGTTCATAAGCCCCTCATCGTCATCCAAGGGATGTCGTGCATCGTCCAAAGGGGCTGATTGCAGGAACCGCTGTGGCAGTAATGACTTGCGCACTGACTGGCCCCACCGCGCCCACATTCGCGAAGGGCTGGGAGCGACAGGTGCAGCGAAAGCGCGCATGAAGACCAGCTCCCGAAGGGCTGGGAGCGACAGGTACAGCGAACGCGCGCATGAAGACCAGCTCTAGACCAGCTCCGAGTTCACGCGGAACAGCTCCTCCACTCGTCCGAGCAAGAGCATATGCGCCACGGACGGCGCGAGCATGAGCGTGCTGAAGAATCGTGGGGCTGTGTAGTGTATTACGAGAGCATCCTTGGATAGCTTGCAGTCGCTGCCGGCAGTATCGCTTTGGAGGGACTTGGAAGGGTTGGTATTGAACACCTGTGTAGGCACCGACGGGTCCCCAGAGACGAGCGCGACCGTGATGCCCAGCTCTGACGCACGTCGACGTAAGAATCGCTCGACGACCCGGCGCGAGTACCCTTCCAGCATTCCCTCTTCCTGCCACCCGACGCCGCCGTACGCACGCGGCGCCCCGGGCGCATGTTCGCGTTCACTGGGTTTGTGAGGCGGTGCATCTAAGTCGAGATCCGCCCACGCGCGCATGGCGGGCTTTGGGTCCGGCCGCGGAAAGACGTCAAGCCGCTTGACATAGTGCAGGATCCAAGCGTGGTAGAGGATTCGGGCGAAGGAAAGGAAGAGCGCGAGAGGGTACCGTGTGAGAGAGTGCACGAGGTTCAGAGATGTTAATGGAGCTGCGCGACGTGCGACGAGTGTTGCTGTGAGCTTCAGTGGACCCACAGCGTCTTGCTCTGAATCGGAGCTCGCATCAGCGGGGGAAGGTGCATGGAGGTGGATGCGGATCTTCGGCCGAGGGGAAGAGAAGGATAATGCAGAGGAAGAAGGCGCGGGGGGTGCTGACACGGAGACCCTATAGTGCCCCAGACGGTCGTTGAATGGCGAGACATGGAACTCGCGGGCAAACGTCCACTGGTGGTCGAACCTGCATACACCAATGGCTTGAGCTTACAATACAATTCGAGGATGGACAGACATACCCTGCAGGACGATCTTCGTCCTCACCCACGCCAGACTCGAGGACATGCACATGTTTCTCGCCAAACGTGTTGTGGATCTACATGTTATACACCCAACGAGGGTCCGATGACCGCATTAGCACTCATGCTCTTCTCTAACAACATGGCATGCACACACCTCAAGCACGACCCAGGCCAACCTCCCAGCGCGATTGTCCTCGTTCTCATCCCACTTCCCCTCCTCGGTCTTCTCGTAGCAATAATGCACGGTAAGTGGGTTGATGCCCTCATACCCCATGTAACTCGGCATCGTCATCATCCACACCTCACCTAGCCTCCCCGCATCGTGCCCATACTGCCTGAGTAAACTCTGCAACTTCTTCTTGATCGTCATCACATCGCCGGCCCCAACGTCAGCCGAGAGGTACGCCGCGCTCCGCAGGCCCGTCACTCTCCAGGAGGTGCCGCCGTAGCCAAACAGCCAGCCGCGCGCAAGGTCGAGCTTGTGCCGCTCAAGTGCGTCGAGCGGGAGGAAGAACGCGAGAGTGGGATAGGTGAACGCATGCGTACTGGGCGTCGGGAGCAGTCGCGCGTGAGTGATTTGGTTTTCGAGGATGTATGCATCTTGCGCTCCGCCAACAGGCTCTGTGTACGAGTCGCCTAATACGATGTAGACAAGCACAGCAACGACTGATGAACCCACAAGAACGGCCAACATGATCGAGGTACAGACGAGAGAAGTGAACAACTGACAGGGGAGAGCAGATGAGCTATCGGGTATGTGAGCGTAGCAACCGCAGACGGGGCGAGACGTTGATCGTATAAGCCGTTTCAGTGCATTAAATAGAAGACATTAAGAGAATGAGCCGTGAGTAGTAGCATCTTACAACGAGAACGAACGACAGATAAGCTAGTAGCGGCGTCTGGGAAATCGTCCGCATCCATCCATTCTACGCTCCCTCCGTATGCACCTGCACGACCCCTGTTTACTGCTTGTTGGCCTTCGCCTTAGCAGCCATCTACGGATATCATATAATTACCGAGGAGATCTGGTTGTAATGACAGCACTTACCAGGTTGAGAGCAGAACCAGCCTTGAACCACTCAATCTGGCCCTCGTTGAAGCTGTGCGCGAGCTCAATCTCCTCTTTCGTGCCGTCCTCATGCTTGAGCACAAGCGTCAAGTTCTTGCCTGGCGCGAACGACTCGAGACCGAGGATATCGACTTTATCCGACGGGCGGACCTTGTCGTAATCGTCGGGGTTGGCGAAGGTGAGAGCAAGCATGCCTTGCTTCTTCAAGTTTGTCTCGTGAATACGCGCGAAGGAACGCGTGATAATCGCAAGACCACCAAGGAAACGAGGTTCCAGGGCAGCGTGCTCACGTGAGGAACCCTCGCCGTAGTTGTGATCACCGACGACGACCCATTTGATGCCATGGTCGCGGTAGTAGGCAGCAGTCTGGGGTACGGGACCGTACTCGCCATTCATCTGGTTCTTGACTTTGTTCGCCTCGCCGTTCTCAGCGTTGATGGCGCCGATCAAGCAGTTTTGGGAGATGTTCTCGAGGTGACCGCGGTATTTGAGCCATGGGCCACCAGCAGAAATGTGGTCGGTTGCTGAAATAGAGGACGTGTATCAAAAGTGGTTTTCATACACTTTGAGACACTTTGAGACGAAGACGTTACTTACTGCATTTGCCTTTGACCTTGATGAGGACAGGAAGGTCGGTGGGTGTCTTGCCATCCCAAGGCGAGAAGGGTTTGAGTAGTTGAAGACGTTCGGACTTAGGGTCGACGGCAACCTGGACAGAAGCACGGTCCTCAGGAGGGGGCTGGAAAGTGTTCTGGCCAGGATCGTAACCGCGAGGAGGAAGCTCGTGACCGGAAGGGTCGGAGAACTTGAAGGAGTTGCCGTCTGTTCCAGTTAAAGAGTCCGTAATGGGGTTGAAACGGAGATCGCCAGCGAAAGCCATGGCAGTAACGATGTCCGGAGAAGCAACGAAAGCGTGGGTGGCAGGGTTCGCATCATTACGGCCGGTGAAATTACGATTGTACGAGGTGATGATAGAGTTTGGCTCGCCCTTCTTCACGTCGCGACGATCCCACTGACCGATACAGGGCCCGCAAGCGTTGGCCAGGACGATGCCACCAGCTTTTTCAAACGTCTCGATGATGCCGTCGCGTTCGATAGTTGCACGAACCTGCTCGGATCCGGGGGTTACGGTAAACTTGCTCTTAGTCTGGAGGCCGTGCACGGCAGCCTCGCTAGCGATGGCGGCGGAGCGAGTCATGTCCTCATACGAAGAGTTGGTGCATGAACCGATAAGAGCAACCTTGAGTTCTGCGGGCCACCCATTCTTCTCAACCTCCTTCTTGAACTGCGAGATTGGTGTAGCAAGATCGGGGGTGAAGGGACCGTTGATATGAGGCTCAAGCTCGGAGAGATTCTATGTCATACCAGATGTCAGTAAAGGCTCCGAACGAACCAGTGATGCACCTACAATTTCGATGCTCTGGTCGTAATCGGCGCCCTTATCAGCCTGGAGATTGTGCTGGAAGCTCTTCGCGTAGTTGGCAATGTCAGAGCGCTTGGTGGCGTTCAAGTAGTCAACCATGCGGTGGTTGAAGGGGAACAGCGATGTGGTCGCGCCAATCTCAGCACCCATGTTACAGATCGTGGCCATGCCCGTGCAGGAGAGCGATTCGACACCAGAGCCAGTGTACTCAACGATGGCGCCAGTACCACCCTTGACAGTCAAGATGCCAGCAACCTTCAGGATGACATCTAGGAGCCCGATGAGACCAAAGACACATATTGCATGAATTCAGCTACGCACCCTTCGGCGTAGTCCAGCCACCAATCTTGCCGGTAAGGTTAACCTGGATGACCTTTGGACACTTCAACTCCCAAGGAAGACCGGCCATGACGTCGACCGCATCAGCACCACCAACACCGCACGCGACCATGCCGAGACCACCAGCGTTGGGGGTGTGTGAGTCAGTTCCGATCATGAGACCGCCAGGAAAAGCATAATTCTCCAGAATGATCTGGTGAATAATACCAGAGCCAGGTCTCCAGAAACCAAGACCGTACTGATAGGAGCGCAGTTGAGCTTGGCTGCGCATACTTGATAGGGCAACGTCTACACACCTTCGCAGTGGCGGTCGCCAAAAAGTCGTACACCTCCTTGTTGATGTTGACCGCCCTCTCCAGATCCTTGACGCCACCAACCTGGGCTTCGATAAGGTGGTCGCAGTGGACGGTTGTGGGAACGGCAGCCGTGTCCATTCCTGCAGACATGAACTGGAGGATGGCCATCTAGCGTATGCATGCATGACGTCAAATTGTTTTCACGTGCACGCTAACCGAGGGAGCAGGGACAAACCTGAGCAGTAGCATCCTGGCACGCAACGCGCTGTGGAAATAGCGAAGTAGAGTGTGAATAATGAGGGGAAGAAGTTAGAAGGAAGAGCATATACGCACGTCAGGGCGGAGCTTGAGGTAGCTCTTGCCACGCTCAATGTCCTGGTTGTGGGGGTCATCAAGGTGACCGTACACAATCTTTTCGGATAGAGTAAGGGGTCGCTTGAGCCTTATCGCGATGTCAGGCCGGTGGCGAAGGAAAGGCGTAGAGAGACGACACACCTGTCGCGGATGACGGCGAGGTTGTCCTCGATGCGCTGGTAGTTTATGTACGCATTTGGTTCGAGGAGGGACATAGGGACCTTGGTGGCCCCGATGGGCTTAGCGGCGGTGGCCATACCTGCGGCCAGTCGCTGGAGCGACCGCTTGGCCGCTCTCGTCTTTGAGGCGAGGTTGAACATGTCGTTGAAGGAGTCGAAGGAACGACGAGGCCAACGACGAGGAAAGGATCAAGTTGTAGGCGGCAAAAGCCGGGGGAACAGTGACGAATTTATCGCCGTTGATTGGATTCGGACGCGTCCTCCGAACATGTCCGCTTGTCCCCCGCTCATCGGCTCTTCCGGCTTCCGACCAAGAAATCTGACTGTCCTGATTGGCTCCCGTCCCCTTCGCCGCCAGTCCGCGCGATTCGCGCGCACGCTGCTACTGCCATCGCGTCGCTACGGACGCGCGCGACGAGCTTTGGCAACTCGCACTGGCAACCGCATTGTCCCCTCCACCGTCGCACGCCCGCAGGACACGAGCGCGAGCACCCCCTCGATCTGCGCGCACCATAAGCCCTAAGCCCCCGGCCTTTCTTCGCACGGTGCACGGAAACGGAGATGTTCCCACTTCCGACAGCTCTGTCGTGCGCAGATCTGGTTTCCAGACCATTAATCTCGCATCTCTTTCGGAAGCATCTCTCCTCTCGCAAGCCTCGTCGTGGGCACCTTGGATATTGCGCTAGCCGCGATCGCCCCTCACCTCGGTCTTCCGTATGTGCGTTCAATATCTCCGACGCATGCCCGCACAACCCCGCACAACCCCGCACTTGTGGCAGGTGCTCCCAACCCAAATCATCCGTTTCACAGACTATCGCACCAAAGAAAGAAAAACCATGGGCACCGGGGACTGAGCATGTGGAATAGGTGGTAGCATACTATAACTACTTCTACATGTCATGCACTCACAGCTCACATACATACCGCATCTCACCTACATTTTCGTTCAAATTTCCAGTTTATGATGAGCCGAGCACCGTCTAAGCAAACCACAGAGCCCAGGGCATGTTCGAGCCAACACTCGCAACTACCTCTTGTCGTACAACATCAACGCCCGCTCCAGCGTGTCCGCGTCCAGTCCCCGCAGCTTCAAGCATTTCTGAAAGATCTTCTTGTCCAGCGCATACTGCACCTTCGACGCTAGGTGCTGCCCCGCGACCAACGACTTGACCACTCCAGAGATCAGCCGCTGCTTGTGCACGTTGATCAGCGGCTCAAGCTGCATGGATGGGGGCAGTGGCGCAAGCGTCGAGAACACCTCTGGATGCGCAGGCGATTCAAATGTGTTCGTCACAGGGTCGATTCCAACCGGCTCGTGGGGAGCGGTCGGGTCGATGAGGTCAGGCAGACTGCTGTAATGATGAAGCTGCGCCAGGTAGACACCTATAGGTGAAAACATATGAAAAAACACCGCAATAGAAGCACACCAGTGTACTCACCAAAGAACGGTATGCACGCCGGGTCCGACGGCGGCTTACTGTCGGACGCCGCACGGCTACGCGTAGTCGTCGACTGTCCGTCCGTGGTCTTAATCGGTGCGTCCTGTGTGCTCGACTTCGCCTCCACCAACGAGTCCACCGTCTGCCTGATGTGTTTGAAGTCGCCCGCACTATTCGTCCACTCCGTGAGGTCGCGGAACATGCGCGCCTCCCACGTCCCGATCCTGTTGATCGTCTGCTGTTTCGCCTTCGTGACCCACTCGCTCCGAAGCCCGGCGATGATCGCCACCAGGGCATTGTAATTCTTCAGCACATACGCCTTCTATTAGCGGAAACAGAAACGAACACAGGTCAGTACCCCCACTCTTGACGCTATCTCATCACGAGCACTACATACCCAGGCCAACCTGATGAATTTGTTGATGACTAGCGCTCGTTCACTCGGGTGCGTCAGTACAATCTCTGACAGTACGAAGTTCGCGAGCAGGTTGAAACGCCCGCGCACGGCCGTCAACGCACTCGTCTTGGATCCACCACGGCCTTCAGCCTTGAGCCTCGCACGTTCGCGAAGGAAGTGCGACCAATCCAGGACGTTGGCATCATCAGCGCCTCCAACTGCATGCGGGGTGATCAGCTCCTCGAAGTTGATGCTGAGGAATAGTTCGCGATCAATCATCGAAAGATGCTGCATGAGTGTCTCTGCCCGGTAGTTGAGCACGAACGAATGGTGCCTTCTCAGGATCTGGGGGGGCACATTAGCAGGCGGCAGCCCTGCAGACGGTTGAGGCGTGAGTGCGTCGTTGGAGGGCGATCCGGCCGACGTGGATGGGCGAGACAAAACACGACTCTGCAGGATTTCTATCGGGACAGCATCCTCCACGAGGGGCCGCGACTCTGTCAAGGGCGTGAGTGCATCGGCATCCGAGTCAGTGTTCACAGCCGATGCCTGGAGCATGTCAAACGACAACTGCTCTGGTGAGGTTCCCGGTTGTTTAGCGTCCGAGGCTGAGGTCGAAACATGCAATACAGACGCGAATGAGCTCCTTGCGCTGAGTTGTGGCGACGTTGCCGACATGCCAACAGCGATGTCCTGCGCGGAATCGCCAGAGAACCGCCTTCGCTCGACCTCGCCGTAGTCCTCGTCCGACAATGAACCCTCGGATTCGCGGGTAGGTCGGCCTCCGGCCTGCCGCTGGTGAATGGACTGGATCCATTGATCAACCTTGCTCTGCTTTTCGCGAACCTTGTCCTGGTTGATCTGTCCTTCGAGTCTTTTGAGGGCTGCCTCGACGTCACCACTCTCTTCCTCGTCGCTGAGCGAGTCGAGGATGGCGTTGATCTGCCATGCTTGGATTGGGCCTCCGACTTCTCCATCGCCCCCATCGTCGCCTTCGACTTCGGATGAGGACGACACGACGGATGAGTCCTGAGACATCATAGACCCGCGCGTACGGATACCCATTGACGACACGGTGGACATAGACTGACGCACGAACTCGAAGTCCCGGCGCGTCGGCAACTTCCGCGTAACCTTCTTTAGCCCGAGTCCAGGCGGCGGAGATACTTCAATGTTTTCCTCAGAGGAGAGATCGGACAAGTCAAGGTCGTCTATCGAGACAATGTCAAGGTCTTGGTAAGGCTTGTGTGCCATGGAAGGAGGAGAGCCGGAGCGAGCAGGTGCAGTCATCGATTGCAGCGACTCAGTGTCGTTCGATGTATATGAGGACAACGAGTCGCGCGGCCCCGAAGCCTCGTCATAGCTCGGTGGCGGAGGAAGTTCATCAGTCTCGTCGTCTTCAGTGATTCGCTCTGGAGGTGGCGAAAGGCCATCAGCAACGGGCACCCTTAGCATGCTAGAAGGCGAGCGCGGCGATTGCGGAAGAGGTGGAAGCTTCGCCGGGGGAGATGACACGGCCGTGGCGAGCGTCGATGCCGTCGTGGTCGACGGACGTTCCGTTGCGACATTCATCTGGCTCTCGATCATGCGCAGGTACTGCTCGACCCCGCCCTTGACCATGAGCAGGTCGCCTGTTTCATTCGCCTCCACGTCGAACGCGGAGACGTCGACGCCTACTGTCATCGACGGCTGCACCGACGCACGCGAGTTCAGTACTCGCCTCCACCGTCCTAGTCGCCCAATGGTATTGACAAACACCCGGGAGATGGGGTTGTGTGGGAAAGGAGAGACGGCAGCATTCGGATGTGGGGCAACCACAGCCGCTCCGCTGGGGCTCTGCTTACCATACTGGAGAATGGACATGTGCAGTGGCTGGCGCATCATGACTAGATCAAGTGCGTTTGACGGAATGCCATTAGAACCGAATTCCTGCGCAGGCGGCGTAGACACTTCGTCAAAATCGAAGTCGATATCGAAGTCGTCAGGGTCGTTGAGCGAGCGCGCTTGCGAATCCACCGACGGGCGAGGGGCGCCATCAGAAAGAGCAGACAGGTGCGGGTGTGCATCAGCGGACTTGCGCCTGTCGACGGACTTGCGTGCGTTCCTGTTCAATTTGCGCATGTGCGCGTCCTTGCAGTCCAGAATCACCTTGCGGAGCTGCCGCACGATCTTCTGTTTTGAAAGAAAGAATGTTCGCATGAGCACATTGTCTGAGAATGCCCAAAGGAGTAACATACCAGAGCATCCCTGTGCTTCGTCAGGATTTGGTCCCTCCGCAGCGAATTCAGCCAATCGGCGAAAAGCAGCCTCAGCTCGCGGTTCGGCACGAAGTCGACATCGAAGAAAGTCAAAAGCCAGTAGCGAATTGCCGTGAATGTCCGCACCCGCACGATCTTCCTCACCATTTCGTCTCGGCTCGTCGTCGTCTCGCCCAACGCCCAGTGAAACCGACAGATAAGCAAATGACCAAGGTCTACCGCAGAAACATAAGTGCGGTAGGTGAGGAAGAAGATGAGCAGCTCGTCATAGTTAAGCTCGCTGGTGAGTTGAGCGATCCACCTCTCGATCGTGGCCGCAACTAGCATCTTCTTCGTCTCCTTGGCGCCAGATGTGGACGAGGACGCAGATTCTCCTGATTGCATGTGTACCATTGATAGTTCTCTGCCCATGCGCCGACGGGGCGCCGCGTGCGAGTGCGCAGACGAGAGGTCAGTCGCACTGGATGCTGCGGCTTCATTGTAGGGGTCGCGGTCCGAGTCAACCTCGGCCCAGATGACAAAGCGAGGATCATCCCTGGGAGCAACGCTGTCTTCAGCACGAAGCGACAAACGAATAGTCGTATCGTGAGGACCAGACACGAGCTTGTCGAGGGTAGGCAATCCACGATACGTTTGAAGCACATCGAACAACGCCGTCGAGTAACGCGAGTGCAAAGTCGTCGCGGCAAGGTAGTCCTGCGGGGGACTAGGCGCTTCTAGTACCTCAGGTACCGACACAATCGATGAAGTCGAGGAAGTGATCGGCGGAGTAGAGGATCCGGGCGGAGGGGTGAGGTTACGAGGATCGTCGTCAGACGTGGACGATGTCCCGGTGAGGGAAAGGCGCGACATGCGTGCCATACGAGGCAGGTAATCTGCACGTGCGGTTAGCCCGGACTCAAACGACTGCATTTCACGCAGAACGGGCGGAAAACTCAGATGATTGGGGGAATACCATGAGGGTGAATCAAAGGACACCCCGCGCCCAAATGGATGGAGGATCTCGGCGGAGCGTCCGAGGGTGCTCGACGGGCTCGAGGATGGGGCATGATGCCGGAATGGCAGAGAAGAAGAGCTCGAGGCGAATGGCGAAGTTGGAATGGAGGACCAAGACATGACGTCTCCGAAGAAGTCTCCCGCAGGGCCACTATGAGCTCTTGAGGTCTCGGGGACCGCTTGAGGAGGTGGGGGCGGTGCGAAAGCATCTGCACTCGATACGCTGTGGGCATGAGGTCGACCGATAGGCTGTAGGGCTGGCTGCGCTGAGGCGCCCTCAGTGCCAGAAGACGCGAGGCCGTTGGGGATCGAACGCGTTTTGCGGAGGCGCCGGGGGGGTGAGCGTGAGATGTCAATAACTGGATTCGGAGTGGCGGCGGGCCCGAGGTTCGACCTGAAGACGGAGACAGGGAGGAAGGAGTGCACAGACATGCGGGAGCGACGCTTCATGTGGAGAGAGCTGGTAATGTTGCCGGGAGGAGGCAGAGACGTCGACACGCGATCTTGGGCGTCCTGTCCCGACGCGGCGGGGGCCGACATCTCGCGATGTCTTAGAGCGCAAGAGATATAACGAGCGTGAACAAGGACCGGGAAGGTGAGAGAATAGGATCAAGGTGCTCACCCGACTCGATACATCGGCTTGCCATGCTGGTTGACGAACGCAGTGATGGCGTAGGGAGATCGAACATCTTTGCCAACGCCTAAGTACTGATCATATCTCCGCTTGAGCTCTCTTGCAGCTGAGCCTGAGGAAGTCTCGACAAAGCTGCCGTCCGCTGGAAAGAGAGTTAATTTCGGCATTGATCGGTGGGGTGAAAGAGGAAAGATACTCACGCGCGATGGAGATGTCTGCATTCCCAATCTCTGGTGGTAACGGTTCGAACGTGGGGGCGTCTCCAGCATCTGCAGGTACGAATTTGAGCTGGGAATTGGTGGATGAGACGGCGGGGCGTGGTAGGGGGGCAGGGGGGGAAGTAGGGGTGACGACGGGGAGAGTGTTAGGGTCTACCATCGCCATGGAGTCGTTAAGGTCGTTAGATTGCGTCGAAGACATGTCTTGAGTGCTTGAAGAGACTTGCGGACTACGAGGGAGACATGGCCTTGTCGTTGAAGATGAGAGACAAGGGGAAAGACAGAAAGAGCGAAACCTCTGCTCGCGTGAAGGCAATCAGTCTTGTCCAAATCTGTGTCATCGGTAACGTTCACGACGCTCACTTGGCGTGGTTACCTTTATTCTGCTTGCTTGAAGTCCTCGAACAAGATATGTTCATTTATATTTATAGTGATCTGGCTACGAAACAAGGCGCGGCTGCTAAGTCACACAGCTCATCTTGCAATGGTTTGTAGGGGACAGGAATCATATCTAAATAATGGACGCCCACGAGGGAAAAAGATGAACGAAATCCAGCGAGAGTTCCGCGGGTGGGGATACACTCTCCGACATCAGAGCGTTTGTGGGCTGCAAAAGTAGCTTCATTTTCCCGAGCAAGGTATCCTTGCACCGACTGGATGGAACATGACTTGGAGGTGGTGGTGGGTACAGGGTCGGTATCAGATATATACATAAGTACTACCATTCAGGGTCGACTCGGAGGCCGAGTGGACTCTACTAGACTCGAACTACATACTTACTGCGTTGCTGTTAACAGCGGGTCCGCTTCTCATATAGTGATGCATCAGATGGTCGACCTGGATACGCCTCAAGACAGACATGAGCGTAATAATCAAGCAAGAACTGTAGAATCACAAGTTCCGCAATTCTCTTAACTTCGAAGGTTGTGTCACTCCATGTTGTGAGGACGAGGGGAGCCATTGGCTATGCGCATGGGAAAGTAATCAATATATCACTTTTCTTGGCCTCGACCTATACGGTAGTCTTAAACATTGGAGCCTTACATATATCACTATTGATTGGTTACATTGGTCGACAATCTACACGGTTGGCAAACGGGAGGTGGACACTGTACAGTGTGTTGAGGAAGATGAGTCGAGCAGATAGCGCAGCAGAGATATTGTCAGCAAACGAGATGGCGTACAGGATGCGTCGAGTCGGGTCTAGATCGGAATCGGACTGTGAACTGGAAGAAGCTGCGTCTGGACAAGCCTCAAGGACTCATTGGACAGACGAGAACTCTGGGGAAGGCGATGGGGTATCGATGGATGATGGTTGGGGAGAGAGCCGTGGCTGGTGAGATGAAGGTGGTTTTCATTTATGTACAGTCTTGTACAAGTGTACAGTACAAATCAGATCAATCCGCGACGAGCGGATAGTTTTGTTTCAATCAGACGATCAACAACACGAGTCAGAGGTCGCACGTTGCTTTGTGAGCACACAAATAATTGTCCATTAGCTGATCCTCCCGGACGAGTAGCTAGCGCACAGATACGGTCAAGTCAGCGTAAGTGTTGCACAAAGTAGCAACAAATACATACTGTTATAGATGTATGTAGTCGTACACATACATAGTAACCCTGCTTGAGCTTGAAAGCTTGAAGCTTGAAGAGGCGAGAACGAGCGAAGAGTAAGCGAGAGTCAGCCTGGCCTGACCCAACAGATGACGCTTCCCCGATGCGATCTCAGATAACATCGCCTCCATATAAATCTCGTCCTCAGCCCTCATCTCCTCTTTCTCTCCATCCAATCCCCCTCCCCTCCTCCTCTACAATCATGCCTGTGAGTTACATGCGTATATCCTCTTTCCAGGCAATGCACTCATCTCCTTGTCCAAGCAGCAAGTCAACGTCGGCATCAACGGGTAAGATCTAACCCCCCTCTCTCTTAGTACCCATCTCTGATTGCTTCCATTTCTATCCTCTTATTAGTTTCGGTGTGCACACTCCCACTTCCAATCCGTTGATGCCTGTATGCTAACTCATCATAAAGGTCGTATCGGCCGTATCGTTCTTCGTAATGCTCTCCTTCACGGAGACATCAACGTCGTCGCCGTCAACGAGTGTGTACTCCATCCAGTTTACTAGATCTTCTCCTGTTTCTCATACTCACCTCTTACAGCCCCTTCATTACCCTTGACTACATGGTCTACATGTTCAAGTACGACTCGGTCCATGGCCGCTTCAAAGGCTCCATCGAGGCCAAGGACGGCAAGCTTTGGGTCGAGGGCAAGCCAATCTCTGTCTTCGAGGAGAAGGATCCTGCCAACATCAATTGGGCTTCCGTTGGTGCGGAATACATTGTCGAGTCGACCGGTGTCTTCACCACCATTGACAAGTTCGTACACGATTCCTTCCCTTTTCTGGTCTCCGCTGAGATATGTCCTCTGACCTATAGGGCGTCCGCCCACCTCAAGGGTGGAGCGAAGAAGGTCGTAATTTCTGCCCCCTCTGCAGATGCTCCCATGTTCGTCTGCGGTGTCAATCTTGACGCTTATGATTCCAAATACCAAGTCGTGCGTACCTCCACCTCTTACCCGAACGAAGTATATGATCTCACCCGTTCTATGTCCGCCTCCCGCACAGATTTCCAACGCATCTTGCACGACCAACTGCCTTGCTCCTCTCGCCAAGGTCATCAACGACAAATTCGGAATCGTCGAGGGTCTCATGACTACTGTCCACGCCACGACCGCTACCCAACGTACCGTTGATGGTCCCTCCCATAAGGACTGGCGGGGTGGTCGTGCTGTTGGTAATAACATCATCCCTTCGTCCACTGGTGCTGCCAAAGCCGTCGGCAAGGTCATCCCCACACTTCAAGGCAAGCTCACTGGTATGGCATTCCGTGTCCCTACCATCGATGTCTCCGTCGTCGACCTTGTCGTACGCCTGGAGAAGTCGGCCTCATACGACGAGATCAAGGCGGCAGTCAAGGAGGCTGCTACTGGCCCATTGAAGGGCATTCTGGACTACACCGAGGAGAAGGTTGTGTCGACCGACTTCACTGGCTATGACGCCAGTTCCATCTTCGATGCCGAGGCTGGTATCGCGCTCAACAAGAATTTCGTCAAGCTCATCGCATGGTACGACAACGAGTGGGGCTACTCCAAGCGTGTTTGCGATCTCCTCGCGTTTGCTGCCAAGAAGGACGGTGCGATCTAATAGGAGCCCGGAAAGAATTATAAGTATCATACAAGTCTAGCTTGTTCTGTATCATCCTTGCGCTGCGTGCGATGTATTCTCAAAACCAAATAGACGTTCTTGTACTTCTGGCTTACTCTGGATTGACGACTGTCTTTGGAACATCTCACATGCATATCAATCAACCGGGCTCGGTCAATCACGTACCTGGCCGATTCGTCCTGACGTCGACGTAACGCTAACTTGGCCATTGCAAGACCAAGGTATCGAGAATGCGACCGACCACACCGTTGGGGGACTGCGTCGGGAGATAAATTAAAGTTAACGCTAACCATGGTTCGTTCATTCGATAAAAGGTGTTACCTGACCTGCGAACTCTAACATCATCGCAGAGGTCGTGATGCTCTCAGCCAGCACTATACCAAACCTCTCCATATATAATTTGAGTTTATATGACAAATTCAGCATTGCCCCAAGCATGATATGCGTTCCTCATCTTCGAAGTTTTGTGGTCGAGGTGAAAGTCAAGTTCGTCCTGAACTCAACGATGGGTGTCGATGCGGTCCAACCCCAAGTGCGTGTTACATGGCGTTCGGCGGGAGATGTGACCCTGGATACACGATGCCCCCCACAACGTGCGGCAAAGTGTCGGATGTGTGCTGGGAGAGGACTGGTACTTGTGGGACAACGCTGGAGGGGATATTCGTACTAACATAGTTGGAAGTGAACGTAACGGCACGCGGCTACCTACCTACTACTTATCATGACCAGGGTCCAGCGTTCGCCAGTGAACAATCGCGCTGAGGACTGGTTCACCGCTGGGGTATTTCGAGTACTCCAGCGGAAAGAATGATGCCATCAGTCCGTGAACTGCGCCCCTCAGACACTACATATGTACATATTCCCCTCTCCTATGTCCCCATCCGTTTCGGTACCAGTGTCAAGGTTGAGGGTACCGAAACGGCTGGGCTAACTGGGCCGCGTTTCCGGAGCGCTCCAATGGCTTGGCGTGGGAACGGGGACTTGGGGGGTGAAATCGTGCACACCCGGTCTGTATGCGACATGTCACACCCCCAACCCCTGGCCGGATTGGTCGAAAACCTACAGTACATGGTATTGTACACTGTACACGATTCCTTGCATATAGTGAAATTTACGGGCTGGATATCACAACTGGCTGGGGACCGTAGTCCACGGGTATGCCTAACTCCTCTGCGATCAGAATGGCAGCTTTCTCGCCGATGACGACTGCAGTGGAGTAAGTGTTCTATGCATATTCTCATTTCAGATTATCCCTCCTTGCGTATTCGTTGAACATACTTACCGCGGCGACGTTGCTTGGAGCGATGGACATGTCTACAAAGATGTAACGTGATGAGTGCAAGTCGTATGCAAAGCACAGGAACATACCTGCAACCTTAAGTCCTTCTACCCCGTACACATTCAGCCTAGAGTCGACCACCCCACCTTCCTCGCGACTTTTCATTGCACACGTCCCGAGCTAAAAGGTATATGATCAATGCGATCCTCGATTCACTGCACATCAAATGTATAGCATACCGAGTGCCAAGCCGTGGCGACAACCTGCCGGATGTAATTCTCGACAGCCTTCTCGTCTTCCTCAGAATACTCAAGGTCTGGCTCCGAGACCGGGACCGGCCCGTCATGTGCACGCGCCAAGACCTTGCTCGACGACGAAAACTCGGGATGTCCGCCGACAACCTCCCCACGGTAGGACGGCATACGTCGGGCAAACTCCCGAGAGAGTTTGTACCCCCATTTGTGCAAGGCCATATCTTCTGGACTGCATGTCAAAACCCGAGCATGAGAAGAGCGTATTTAGAATAGAACAGTTGCGAGGTGAAGATGACGCGATTCACCTATCGAGATAGCCGGGATGGAAGTCGAGAGGAGCGTCAACGTTATCACCGGATGTGATATGGAGGAAGCCGATGGATACAGGATGCTCAAGGAACCAGCCCACGCTATAGGACTTATCGACGGATATCTTTGAGCGATCACCCAGAAAGCTGGCGAGCGAGAAGAACCGTCAGCGTCGGTTTGCTTGGCTGGACACGAACATACAGAGCAACTGAGCCAATCCAAAGCACAGGCTTGTCTGGCGCGGGGACGTAGTACTTTAGCCATCGTTTGCGGAAGGCTTCTCCTATCACGTCCAAGTCCTTCTTGAGCGGGCGAAGTTTGATGCCAGAGTCGAGACCACTGTTGTGCAGTCAGGTCGCTTCTTGTTGGTGCAACAGAACCCGGGATTGGGGAGGGACTGACTTGTGTGCAATCAATCCGGACCCATGCTTCTCCCATTCTTCCGTCCACTCTGCGCAGAAAAGAGGGGATCACTGTCTAGGCAAAAACCTTCATATACCAAAGCGTACATACTCTGCACTTCGGCTTCATTACTTGTAACAATGCCGTCGAGCGTGTGCGCCTCCTTAGCAGCGACATAAGGGGCGAAGATGACCTGATGATCTGCATAAGGCACGCCGACCGGCCCCGTCAACTTCTAAGCACGCGTCTCATGAGGACATGGAATGCTAGACCTTGGTAATTCTTGCCCATCCCCGGAAGGTCAACGATTTGTTGGATGCCGACCTTCCCAAGAGTGTCCTTTGAGCCTATCCCTGAGCGCTCGAGGATCGCAGGTGACCCGAATGCCCCCGCAGAAAGGACAATCTGTCGCCGTGCCATTGCCGTCACGACCTCGGGTCTAGCGTCGGGCTGGAAACGTCTATTCGGAAGATATTCAATGCCAATCGCGCGGTTGTCGCTATAGATGTCGTGTCAGTCGGACATGGCAGCTCTTCGGGGTAGAGGTATGAGTACAACCCATGCTTACTGGAAGATCACGCGCTTGACATGGTATCCACTCAAGATACAAATGTTTGGAAAGTCTTGGTTATAAATATAGTGGTGCGGGACGTCCGACCGCCTGCCCGTCTTGGGATCAATCCACCTGGTCCATTCTGCTAAGTGATCAAACCAGGCAAGCTGCACAAACACGTACTTCTGCAACCTCTACAAGTTGTGCGAGTGAGTAGGATTGTACTGGTACGCAGCCGAGGTTCGGATACTTACCCCATATTTGTTGCACTCGAATAGCGCGTTGAGGTCGTCACTGGACCCGCGATTCTTATCATAGTTCGCAGCGACTTCGAGAAACTCTTTGCCGATCTCTGTATAGAACCCACCGTACGATACCTTCAACGGACCGGAATATCCGTGTGTAGGCTTCCCTTGTCCAGCTTCGTACGTTTCGCACTGGGATAAGTTCCATCAGAGCCCTCGAATATCATCGAACAATTCGCCTTCCCTACTGACCTTGCGAAGCAGCGGCAGAAGGTCAGTAGAACTCCAGCCGTCATTTGCGTACACCGTAGCCCAATCATCATAATCAGACGCGGCTGCCCGGGTATACATTGTGACTGTGCACAACTGATCAGATGATGTGGGAGACAATAGTGAGAGTTGGAACGACGGGTACAGTTGACGCTCGAGCCTCCACCAACACATTGCCCGCATGGTACGATGGGCGTGCGACCTCCCAGAGCTGCGCTCTCACGACCGACATGGAACTTGACCGTCGTGCTCTCGGGGCGGAGGTGGTAGAGATATCGCGCAGGCTGTGTGTGCAAAGAATCGTCCCGAGTGGTTGGTCCGGCTTCGATGACTAGGATGCTGAGGGCAGGATCAGCAGCGGCGAGACGTCCTGCGACAACACAACCGGAGGTTCCGCCTGTGGGTAAATTGTGAGACGCAGTCAGGAGGTTGGAGGTAAAGCCAAGTGGGACACACCGCCAGCGATGATGATGTCAAACGAATTTTGGTTCATAGAGGGATGCAGTCTCAGAGGGCAAGGGGAACGTTTCGTGAGACTGAAGGATACCTACCCGTATATTTATGCAACCAAGAATCGCGTATACCGGTATTGGGCGTCGGTCACTGATGCCATCCCCAGAACCTAGACACCACATGCATGAGAATCGAGATTGAGTATCGGTAGATGCGACGCGCGCTATCTTGTCCTGGACTCGGACAAATACGTTCATGAAGCGTTGTCCCTTGAGGACTAGAGCCAGAAGCTAAAGTACTGATATGACTGATAGCGCACCCTGAAGAACCCAGCGGTGCCTCTGGTAGGGCAGTGGGACGTGTACATATATGGGGAAGAGATCCTGGCAGCAGGTGGCTGTTAGTCCGAGACTATCCTGCTGGAAGCAAGGGCTCGAGCAGACATAATGCCTACGCAACATATTCTATCAGGAGGTTCGTGCATGAGTACTTCCATGTGGAAGATGAAGTGGCGATATTGAGTATCCCGATGCTCCAATAAACATCTCATTCATCCAGCCTAAGCACGGATGCTCGCCTGACCAACTCGATGGAAGTAGACAGGTTTTTACAGGGAAGGAGAGCAGTAGGGCTTCCCAGGCCTTGGAGGTGTAGTCAGAACGCGGTCAACAGCCCGTTCGTTCACAACCGCGTGAAGGATGCCGATGGCCTTCCTAACAGAGTCGAGTTCAACTTCCACAAACCCTTCTTTGCTGAAGTCTAGAGCTTGTTATGTGAGCTATGCTGCATGAATTGGATCACAATGAGGAGAAGAACCTGGATTTCCGTAGAACCCGCGTAACATGTACGGGTCGGATAGGGGAAGTGGGAGGGAGAGATTCGGGGTCTCAGATGTTGAACCACCAGGAACGCCAGCCATTGGGGTTGTCTGCTGGTGAACGCCACTCTAGACTGAGCTGGAAGAATCGAGCAGCTCTACAGCCCTAGTGAGAAGCGTGGGTTATGCTCATCGCCATGAAGATGGAACTACTGGCGTGGACAGTGTACCCCCCTTGAGTACACTGTACGTGCACAGTCATGGATTACACGAACTGAACGGTTCATCAAACTGACGATGCTGCCCGCTTGACCCTGCGCTGGTTATGAAAGGATGTACGAGCATGTGTGGTGCAGTACAGAATGCACTGGAAGGCTGACAGTAGAAAATGAGGTCGGCACTTCCGTCAGCGATGATAGACAATGCAAGGTCGACGTCTTGTCTAGTCTACAAGGATGTTGACCTCCGCTTACCTCGGATAAACCTTGGTATCATTGTTTCTATTGAGGTTGTATCGGAGTAAGAAATGAAGCTAATTAACTAAAAAGGATAAGCCCGTAATTGTTGGCAGCCTAGGCCTATGTGAATCGCCTTGTGCTCCGTTTAATTGAACTCGCACACCTTGTCTCCGCCGTCGCGGACATCGTCGACAACGATGGCGACGTCGAGCAAGCAGAACTCGCGCTTTTCGTCCCTCAAGGTCTTCAAGTTTGCTGCTGGCTCTAAGCCTCCTCCGCTCCCTCCCAAAGACCCATACTATCTGCCCAATACTTCCCTTCGCTCGCTCGGAAACTCCCTCTCTCCCGACTCGTTCCCCTCCCAGCCTGCCACTCCGCTCTCTGCTCAGTATGCTACCCTGGCCAGGAGTCCTTCACCTACCCCATCCTACGCTCCCAGTCGTCTCACTATCTCCCCCTACTCCACTACATCCTCAACCTATCCCGCATCCGCTAGCTCTCGCAAGGGCCTCTTCAAGTTCTCCTCCTTCACTAAACGTCCCAAGACCTCGAAGACAGCCAATTCGGGTTTCTCGACTGCTCCTTCCTCCACCACATCCGAGTCCTCACCTCCCGCAGAGCCAGTTGATGACCCTTCCATATCACTGCCATGGAACTTCCAGGTGAGCGCTACCGTTTCTCCTATGCGATTCCGTAACTCATTTCGCCCATAGCATAACATTCACGTGGATGAAGGGTATGCTTGCAATACACCCGTGATATCCTTGCACTGAATTGTCACTAGTTTTGTTGGCTTACCCCCAACCTGGTCCGCGTCGCTGGCCGAGGCTGGGTTTAGTGAAGAGGAGATAGCCGCCATCCAAGCCAAGAGGGCAGAGTCTCGCTCACGTAGTACGCGCTCTATTTATTCTCTAAATGTTGGTCGATCTGCCTCTCCTTCGGGCATGTCGCGATCTGGGTATGGGAATCAACCACACCAACTTCGACGAGACCAGTCAAACGCGTCTCTATCCCAGGTGTCTCTTGTGAGTAGTCAACATTCCTATGGCTCACGATCACACTTCCGCAAAGTGTCCACCTCCTCGCGCGACCCATCCGAACTTTCCTACTCCGGTACGCAACCAAGCGACCAGGATGCCCGCAGAACACCACCTATCACTCGTCCTAAGCCTCCTCATTCCTTCAACTATCCCCACATCCAATCGCAGAGTACACCTCACCTTCCGACACATCTTGCCGGTACATCCGTGACCCGATTGGTACCTTCTGTCCCTGCCCCTTCCGTTCCTCCAGCGGTCTCCGTGAGTTCGGACAACTCATCAAGTTCTGGAGCGTCCGAGAAGCAACTCATGGCCCGCAACGCGCCGTCTCGGGCGTTTCACATAGCCAACGAGTCCATCGGCACTATCCAGCATTCCCCACCACCTGCTTATATGTCACCGAAGAAGGAGACTCAACTGGCGAGAGCAGATGAGGAGTTCACATTACCCCCGTCCGTCGTCCAAGCTCACGCAGGACCAAGTGTGACGACGAACGGCCCCTCCAGATGTTCTGTCGAGAGCCATAGCTCAACTGCTCACTCACCCCCACGTTTATCCCTTCACCAGGATGACTTGTCATCTTGGACCGAGTCACTGTTTTCCTCTATCCCTGTTTCCGTCACGCTCACGCCACCTAAACCCCTCCCGAGCCGGACTGCAATATCGCCTGCAAGATTAGCTGGTAGCAATGGCGCCTCTCGCCCCCGTGCTACTTCCGTTCGCACGCGGGACCGCTCTCCGTCCGCTCCTGCCCGTCAGCTTCCTCCGCAAAAGCCCTTGCCTAAACAAGAACCACCCCCGACCGGTGCTCTTCCGCTGCCACCGCCACAAAGTAGTAGTCCCCTCTGGAAAGAAGTCATGGATATGGTTACGCCAGCGAATACCTCTATGATGTCCCAGTCGACTCATGACTGGTCTGCTGATATGTCCACGGATTCCCAATACTCGTCTACTCTGTTGACACCAGTGCTGGACGAGTTCCCACCCATACCCCGCATCACTGATCCCGACCAGCTCGATCTGCATGTATCGCTCGCACGCGAGAAGGAGAATAGGGACTCTGCGGTTTCCACGATGACGGTCACGCCCGCAACTATCGCTACTGCGGCCGTTGCGCGGAGTGTGCGTCCAAATATGGTCGTCTCTCCGGTCCGTTCTGATTCCAACGATGAGGTTCCGTCAAGGGCTGTGCGGGCGCCTCGATGCACAGAAGATGGCCGTTCCCACTCTCCCAACAGTGCGGAATCCCATTCCAGTGTCTACAGCTCGTCTACAAGTACCTCGCTATCAACTGGCACTGGCTCAGAGTCGTCTGATTCTCGGCCACAGACCCTTACGACGGTGACACCGGACTGGCGAATATCTGGCACAAAACCGCCGAGCTTGGCGTATTCTGATCCTTCACCAGAGCCTTCTCCGCGAGCCGCCTCGTTCGGTGAGAGAGACACGTTCACTGTGTCTGTCACTAGTGAACCGCGTGAACCTGACGCGGATGTACTTGCTCAACGCCGACCGTTGATAGTCACCGACAGTTCGCTATCAACCCCTCAAAGCAACGGCAACCTCCTCACACCAATCTCTCCTTCTTCCAGCTCACCGTCACCAGCATCGCCAGCACCGAGATATCCAGGATGGCTTTCCGCCGTGGTCGCTCCACTCAAGGGGTTCATCAACGATCAGCTCGACCCGCGCGATCTCTATACCGACCTTCGTGAGATCGCCGAGGGAGAAAGTGGGAGCGTGTATGCTGCGCGCGTGCTCGCGATTCCAACGTCTCCCGAGAACGATCCCGATTCGTACGTTGCGATCAAGAACATCGCTATCGTGCCTTCTGGATCGCCCAAGATTGACGATCTTCGCCGAGAGCTTATGCTCATGAAGGGCGTATCACATCCACATATTCTCACCATGGACTCGCTCTATGTCGACTTGATAGAAGACTCTTTATGGATACGTATGGAGCTCATGGAACGTAGTGTGGCAGATATCATCGCACTAATCGAGGATGGTGCTATTGTGGACGAGGAGATTATGTCACAAATCGCTCGAGACGTGAGTATCTAAGTTCTGTTATCTTTCATTCGATCTGATATATTGATGTTTGACTGGTAGGTGGTGCACGCTCTCTACTACTTGCACTCAAGAGGCATCGGCCACCGGGATGTTCGTTCAGACAACCTCTTGGTGAACAGGGAGGGTGTGGTCAAACTGGCTGACTTCTCGAATGCCGTGCAAGTGACAAAGCAGGACCCGACGCGCACCGATCCTGCAGGTGTTATTTATTGGCAGGCACCTGAGATCAGACGGTGAGGATACCCATGCATATACTTTGTCCCAACTCATGCCATCTACCTCTCACTTCAGGGGGTCATACAACGCTCTCAAAGTCGATGTGTGGTCATTGGGTGCGACCGTTTGGGAGCTTGCGGAGACAGAGCCACCCTTCAGCCACATAACAGATCCTAGACAGCTAGGGAGCCAGCTGCCACCCCTCAATGAGCCTGAAATATACTCACGATCTTTCCACGATTTCCTCAATTTATGTTCAAGACCAAGCGCTTCACGACCAGATCCCCACGACCTCCTGAATGTACGTCAACATCTCTTTCCGTGCTCATGCGCCTGGCTTACCGTATACGATTAGACGCCTTTTATCCGCAAAGCCAGCGGACGGCAGGCGATTGTTGACCTGCTTGGTGACTGTCGAGGTATTGAAGAACGCTTGTCCCGGCGACAGAGCATTGATTCGACAGGGACGGTTTCGCGGTCATAGCATCTTTTCTTCGCTACATACATACCCCCATCTGGTTAATTATCCCACCATTGGTCACGGACCTGTTCATCGTGTTTAGTGTAGTGCAATATGCTTTGCTTTGGCACGCTCTATATTAGAGCGGGTTTCCTCGCATCACGAGTTCATGCGCCCTAATGTCCGTGAGTTACCGGTGTCATCCTGACTTGTGTCGTGCTCGGAGCACAGATATCCTTGCGGTCTCATGTTTATATGCTAACCAGGGGCCCATTGGAACCTAAGTTCAGGCTACGTAGTTCAGGTTGTTGTCGGTGTTACGAAAGAGCATTAGTATGTCGGCAGTTCGGACCGAGAGTCCATGATCGAGCGCTTGAACAGGCACTGACTATTCTACTAAGTATAATACTGAGTTCATCGTTTTCAGAAGTTGAGTTTAAAGGTGAGTCTGCATATTTCGGCGGGAGGGTGAGCCTGCCCAGGCTTTGCCCTAATCGGGAAGGCAGGCGCTTGCGTGACATCGCCACAGTGCCTGCCTTTTTCGTCGCCCGTACACAGCGCCGACAAGTTCATCTCGCCTCGCACAACGTCTCCCGAGCCCGCCGTTCGAGACGACCCTCTCGTCTCGGCAGATATAGACACTTAATACACGTAGCTAGCATGTATATATAATCGATCAATGTATTCAAATCAGTCAGGACAAATCAGACTCAGGGGAGGCCATGCGCCTGCCTGTTCGCGCGCTGCCGAGCTCCGACCACGCGAGAGGGGGAAAGGGGCTTCCTCGCCTCTCTTCCTCAAGGCCTCAACCCTCTCACTCGCTAGCTCGTTTAGCCGTCGCTTTTTCAGCTACCCCCCATCCTCTGCCCTTTCGTAGCGTACGTCCCCCTACGTCCCCGTCTTCACGGGGAATAATACACTCCTTTACTAGTAGGCGTCTCTCCCGGCCTGCGCGCCCGCAGCGTTTTCAAAGAGGACTCAACGATTGTCACTAGTCGAATCCACACGCACAGACCGCGCGCTCGCGGATGTGAACCTCCCTTTCGCAGCTCGCGCACGAGTTCCTCTGGCACCTCGTGCACGGATTTGCCTCCTTTCGCCACACCCGCCGTCCGTCGGCTTCTCAGCACCCGGTTCGTTCTGAACCCACCAGGCTACATAGTAAGCGCCTGCTCAAATAAAAGAAAGGGGTCGCATCCCTTTCTCTTTTCCTTCTCGTTTTAGGTAAGTGCTGTTTTTTCTTTCAAAACAGTTGTAGGAGTGTATAAGCATGTGCTGACCATGAGCACTTACCTTTTCTTCTTGGCCTGATAGCTTAGCCTTGTGGTTTTTTGAGGTACTACCCTCCATGCGCTACCCTAGTGCATAGCGTTCGTACAAGTTGTTTGTTCCGCAAATATCATTCCTCTCTAGAGGACCTCTTTTCCGCGCCCACGCGGGAGGTGTACTGCCAAATCCGTTGTGTGTCGCCCGCTTCCACAAGGCTAAGCGGAGCAGATTTGACTGCACTGAACTTACTACTTACCACATAGTAGGACGACGACGGACATGTCCAGTACTGGGGCTGCGCAAATATGCCAACCTGGAGTAACGTCCTCAATAATACTCCCCTCAAGAGAGACAGGGATGTCCGTAACTACAGCCAGAGTACTAATGTGGCCTACACTCAGTAACTGTCAGCCTTAGGACAATTTCCCGGTGAGCCTCAATCTGCTGCCTCATATGTATAACTTGAAACTGAGGTGTACTTCTTAGTCCTCTCCCCTCTACTCTCCGACCTGGAACACTACTTTCGCTCTTTCCCATCGCCACTCCTTCTGCTCTAGCCTATCGCTCGCTCCTATCGCGGCACCCTCAACCATCACAATGCTCTCTAGCCGTATATCTCGGTTGGTCATTACAGACCCAACACCCAGTCTCATCTCCTTTGCTGCCTCCTTTACGGAGTCTATCGACTTCTCTACTCCTCAGATAACGTCCAGCTTCGCCCTTCCCTCCATCTTATTCTTCGTCCTGATCTTCACGACCTTTATCCTCGCCCTTTCTCGTTCTGTCGCCAGGGTCTCAAGCAAGAACATCCCCTTCGTCCACGTCATCGTTTGCCTCGTCACCCTCATATCTGTGTCCGTTCTCATCCTCCCCACCCGGCTCTCCCTCTCTGTCTTCAAGTCTCACTGCACGTTGCGGCTTCGCCCCAACGATCTCCTTCAGCCACTAGGAATCCTCGCCGTTGCCGCCCTGCATTCTGGTACGCTCGTCAATCTAGACTTCTTGCCGACTCTCTTGTCAGACAGCAAGATTCTATCAAGACAGACCTCGAAGATGCGAAGAGCAAGTCACGGAAGCTCTCCAGGCCTCTCGCTGCCGCCTATGACCACCACAAGCGGACCGTGGGCGAGCATGATGCTCAGCTCTCTGCGAAGACTAGATATATTGATCTTTTGCGGCACACTGTCGACGAGGCTGACGCGTTGATCGACGAGAAGAACATCACTATCGGCAGAAAAGACGCAACTATCGCTGAGAAGAAGGCTGCTATCCAGTCTCTGGAGGCTTCTCTACTCGGTTATAGGTCTGCACTCAAGGCTGCGCGTTCTTCAGATCAGAAGAAAGGCGAGCTCGTTGCTGAGAAGGATGATGCCCTCAAGGATTTGAGGAATTCACTGTGCGACACTCGTTCGGAGGAGAAGGTTCAGGTGCGCAAGTTTGTTGTCGGATAAGCCTCTCTGCTTACCAGTGATAACAGACCACCGTCAAGAAGCTGATGTCCCAGATCAAAGCTCTGGAAGCGGATGTGATCGCTGTCTATGCCAATGTCGACCGGAAGGCTACCAAGATCGATCGCCTCAAGGATGACCTCCGCCTCTCCCACAGCGTTTTCGCAGAGCGGAGCACCATGATCTCCAGGCACGACGCTACAATTGCGGGGAAGGATGCTCTCATTGCGAAGAACGAGCAGATTCTCGAGGATCTGAAAAACACCCTTCAACGTTCCCGCACTCAAGAGGAGCAGTGCAAGGTACGCATCGCTACCTCGTTCCGTCTATAGCTTGAGCTGAGGAATACATACAGCCCAGGATCGACGAATTCGCCGCGACCATCCATAAGCTCCAGCAGGCCGCCCACAACGACAACGCTACGAAGGACGTGGAGATTGCGGGGCTTGCCGGCGCACTCACCCAGGAACGCGAGCAAATCGTCTTCTTGCGATCCGCCATCGCTGATCAGGACATCAAGATTGCTGAACTTGTCGTCGAGCATGCGCAGACCCGCAAGGAGCTGGAGGTGACCTCAGATATTCGTCGCGCTGGAGAGGCGCAGAGCCAGGTGCATATCTCCACTCCATCTGTCACACAATACAAGCTGACAGTACCACACAAGCTCTGGTCGACGAACTGAACGCGACCATTTGCAACTTGCAACAGATTGCTCGTAACGACGCCGCCACGAAGGATGCCGAAATTGCCCAGCTCATCAACGCACTCGCTTTGGAACGCGAGCAAGTCGCCTACTTGAAGTCCCTCAAGGCTGAACAGGATTCGAAGATCGCTGACCAGCACTCCGCTTCGACCCGATTGAGTACTCTCTGCCAATTCTCGGACGCCCGTCACGCTGCGGATCGCAAGATAATTGAACTCCAGAAGGGCAACCTAGAGGCCGGGAAGGCGCGATACGAGAATTGCTCACAGCAGTTGAAAGTGCAGAAACAGGTAAGCAAGATTGTTGTCAATGTTGGGGATGCTGCTGACACATTGAGACAGGCTATCGAAGCCCTTACTGCTAAAGCTGACAGACTCCAAGTTCTCGAGCACGAACTCTCGGAGAAGACCAAACAAGTCCGCCGCGCTAAACTCGAGAACGACGGACTCAAGGTGTGCAAACCGCTACCAGATCTCATGACTGCGATGCTGACTTACTACGTACAGACCGCCGTGAAAACTCTGCAGGCCATGAGCTCACCGCCAGTGGCGAATGCTCGATCAGCAGCTGGCCACCATCGAGGAGACGAATGCTGACCTGGAGGCCTTCAAGAATGCCGCCAATCTCGTTCACCCCGTTACTGGCAACCCGTCCTTTGACGCTCCTGCCCGCTCTGAGGAATCTCCAGCCCTGTTCGGAGAACTCGCTGCCGCCCATGAGAAGATATCACAACTCACGCGCATGCTCGAGGCGCGTGACAAGGTGGCGGATGTCTTTATGGATAAGATTCAGATGGCGAACGCGGATAAAGCGGACCTCGAGGATAAGGCATACATGCTCCAGGTGAGGTATGACATGCGCGGGTGGACTCTCCAGAGGCGACAAGAGGAGCTCGATGCAGCGCGTGCAAAGATCGTCGAGCTCACATCGGCCTTCAACTCATGCGGCAAAGCCCTTGGCTTCAACACCCGACAGCTCATGTGTCATGAGATTTCACGACCGCAACTTGTCAACCTCATTCGAACTCAGTACGCTACGATCGCTTCCTGTGATGCGACCATCAAGGACCTTCAGCGACAGCTCGACGCGAGGGCTACGAAGGATACAGATAACCAGCCTTCAACGCGACTGTTAACCTCCAGTTGTGGTGTCTCCTCCTGAGACAACCTCCACAGCACAATCCATCTTTCCATCTTATGCAGTTCGCCTACACATCCTCTTCACTCGTCGGCCGAGGGTTGTCTCCCCCAAGCCCCTCGCGTTTCTGACCCAGAACCTTAGCTAGAGATACAGCGTCAATATCGACGCAGTCTTTCCTGCCAAGACCTGTTCGGAAGGGAACATCCGACTTACTATAATCTGGTTGTATAGTTGCACAGCATTCGATACGAAACATATACATATATATGCTGATTTTATGTCTGGATATCGCGTCTCTCGGTCTATGTTTTGGCAAGGACTAAGTACCCATGATCAAATACACCGGCTCATCGGCAGTGAATCCTAGTATGGCCACGTGGAGTTCGTGACCCAGATTGTTGAAGTGCACTCTCCAATTGATCTTCATTCATCGTGGTGAGACAACACACGAGCTGCGGCGAGGGATGCATACGCATGAGTCGACGGGGGTGAGGTGATTATTATCCTCTGAACCTGTCTCATTCCACCACAATAGAGCCCTCAAAGACGTTGCGCGCCAGGCATGATTGAAGATGCACGCACTGGTGATTGTTACATACCGTTGTCGACGTCAGTGTCGTGGTGTCTATCGTTAAGACAGATGTCAAAGTTCCTATGTACATGCTATGTACATGATCATGAGTATATACGGTATTGTACTAGTAGTCGGTAAGTACTGTCCTACATTGATGAATCGGAAGGCGGCCCGCGTCATGAGCGCCAATCCGACTTATTCTCTCCGTCTCGAGTCCATCATGTTTGGCAATCCCGGACAGTACGATTGTTCCTCACACTACTAGCAGAGCTAACTGTCTAAGAGCCTGTTCGGAAACCGCTACAGGCCTCGCGTAGTTTGACCAGCGCTCAATGTCACAGACCGATGGAGTGACGAAGCAGTGACAGCCATGGGCGTCTGGCAAATCCCGCTGCTCAGCCCAATACTAATAGTTTGAAACAGTATCTGTTGTCTGCGTGAACTTACTGGTGGTAATGCCTCCTCCAACGTATAATCAGCGACGACGATTCGACGCGTGCTTTGCAGGCTTGTGTTGGCTTTCACCAGCTGCAAGAACAAACTAAACCTGCAGATCTGATGGTTGTAATCGAGGTAGTACTACAAGAATATGACAGGACTAGTGTATCATTCTTATCAGCTTATAAGTTTGTGGTGTTGACACAGTATTGCAAATATTATATCGCAATTATATCCTCAATATGACCGTGGTCGCCCGATATGTATAGCGTCACAGTATGTCTCTCAGGTACATACTAGTCACACGCGCGTCTTCCGGAGTTGCCTCGGATCTCGAGTTCTTTCTACGCGAGCGTACTTACGCGAACCTACGCAAGTCCTGTAGCGGTTTCCGAACAGGCTCTAAACTAGCCTCAGATCAGCGGATCCACTGCAGCCTCCTCATCTAAATGACAACTCGGCAAACTCGTCACACTGGCATCTCCTGTGCAACAAGCGACCCGAGCGCGCAGGAGATCCACTGAAGTTTTAGGACGCCGCCCACTCATAGCGGCCCAGGTCGTTCATATATATTGTATCGCGGCACCTTCAGGTTTAGAGATGATAAATGTTCTCCCCATAGGGCATGACATGAAACACCTCAGTCGATCTTTCCCAACTCATTCATAAGGCATAGGTGACGGCTCAAACGGCAGTACATCCTCCGCGCTCTACAACTGTTCCAGTCTTGCTCGAGCTACCATGGGTCTCAACGGTGACCCTGAGACTGACAGTAGTCTCGCTGAAGGACCTAAATCGAAGAAAGGAATGAGATTTTGGTGCATCTTCATCTCCATCTGTGTCGCTCTTTTTTTGTCTGCTCTAGAGCTTACCGCTGTTTCCACTGCCCTGCCAACCATCGCGCACGACCTTCATGCCGACGACTTTGTCTGGGTCGGCTCTGCATATGCCCTATCCTCGACAGCGTTTTTACCCATGAGCGGTGGGCTCGCGCAGATCTTTGGGCGTCGCCCCGCTTTGCTGAGCTGTCTGGCTCTTTTCGCTCTGGGAAGCGGCATTTGTGGTGGTGCGAGCAACATGGCTATGCTCATCGCGGGAAGAACAGTGCAAGGTCTTGGAGGTGGAGGGATTCAGTCACTGTCTGCCATTGTCTTGGCGGACATGGTGACCCTACAGGAGCGTGGCGTGTATGCGGGCTTATTCGGCCTGTAGGTCCCTTAACAACTCCATCCATGTATATCCTAACCTCTGCACAGTACGTGGTCTATCGCGGGATTCATGGGGCCTGTCGTCGGAGGTAGCCTGACGGACCAAGGACAGTGGAGATGGATCTTCTGTGCATCTTCTTCTCATCTGTGATTACAGCCGTCTAATAGCTCCCTCAGACCTCAACCTGCCTATCTGTGCCGTTGCAGCAGCCTCTGTCTTTGTCTTCATGAATCTCCCTACCCCTCCAGGAAATTTTGTAGAGAAGATCGCAAAACTCGACTGGATGTATGATGTTGATCATACTTCTGGCTTGCTCCCCCCGAATACTAACCATCATTCCTACTCAGCGGAAATATCCTCGTCATCGCGGGAACGGCAGCCTGTACTATCGCGCTCACATGGGGTGGAATCACTGCACCATGGGGCTCCGCTCAGGTCCTAGCCCCACTGATCATCGGTGTGGTGATTTTGGTTGCGTTCCTCGTCTGGGAGGCGAAGTTTGCTGCAGCCCCATTGGTATCCATCACTCATCTCTTGAGTACCCTCATGCACTTATGTTACACTCGTGTTGAAAGGTGCCGTTCCTACTCATGGCCAATCGTACCAGCCTTAGCGGGCAAGTCCTATTCGCCTATCGATGCAGCCTTACCCGTTGTCTGATCTTCGTTGACACAGATATCTCCAAACGTTCTTAGTCGGCATTGTCGCACTCAGCATAACCTGTCTGTCCCAAGCGTCAGCCCGTCTCTTCTCTTATCTGATCCATATTGCAGATTATATGCCCATCTACTACCAAGGTTGCAAGGATGCCTCGCCCATCAAGTCCGGAGTTATGACATTGGGTTATGCTGCTCTCGCCCCTGCGGCCATGCTTGCTGGAGTACTAGTCACTCGGACGCACCGATACCGACCGCAGATGTGGCTCGGATGGTGTCTCATTCTGCTCGGGATGGGGTTACAGTCGACCCTGAAGGCAGAAGATAACGTTGCCCGTGCGATTGGGTTCAATGTCATCGTTGGTATAGGCATCGGGTAAGTGCTAATTGTAGTTCGCTCTTGTTATCGTCCTGCCTGACTAGCGCCTACATAGATTCGAATACTCAACTACCGTCTTCCCAGTTCAAGCGCCACTCTCTGTATCACAAAATGCACCTGCACTTGCATTCCTTCAATTTCTACGATCGTTTGCTGGGGTGAGTGCGGTCGCTAAGCCGTTACTCCATGTCGTCTGATCTCGTCTCAGGTTTGGGGTGTGACCATCGGCGCTGCGGTTCTGCAGAACGAACTCCAACATCGAGTGCCTCCTACGTTCCTCGAGAACTTCCCACGTGGCGCAGTAGTAGCGTACGCGCTCATCCCGCAGGTTCCATCGCTCCCCCAACCTCTCAAACATGGTATCCAAGTTGCCTTTGCAGAGAGCTTGCAGGTCCTATGGGAGGTAGTCATCGGCATAGCAGGCGTTGGCTTCCTCACTTCCCTGCTCATGAAGGGACTCCCTCTCCACGGAAATCTGGACAAGAAATGGGCTCCAGGAGAAGAAAACAAGCGGGTTGGCGAAGACAAGGATGTTGCCGGAGATGCCGTTGTTGTGCCCGTTCACATGCAGGAAGCCTAATCGTCTACTGCCCTAAGGCTGCATATACAACAATTAGATCTGAGCACCGCATTTCATCCATAGTCGAGTCCCAGTGATTGAGAGCTCTTGCTCTATTCCTATAGTCTATATTCCGGTTGTGGTTCTGTCAAGGGTACAAGGCCCCCTCTCTGTCCAGCATGTTAGTGTTGGATGACTTGTATGTTGTGAGAGTACAACATTCTTTCTGTTGTGGAGACAAGCTCGTGGATCGGCAAAGCTCAATAATGTTGTTGCCAACATGACTTGAACGAAGAAAGAACGAAGGTACGTGGTTTGCATCAGCAGAGGGTGCTAGGACTAGTCGCAGCTCCTAGAAGGCTGAAGCTAAAGCTAGTAGCAAGGATATAGGACTTGTTGGAGCAGGCAACCCGAGGCAAGACTTCGCCCGGAATCCGAAGTACTCCCGCTATACCTACCTCGGGCTCGCGTTACCTACTAAGTATCTCGAAGATTCACCTTACGTCTCCGACTTTATGTCTTCCATATACCTACATTCCGCTTGTTCAGACTCGACCAGATACAAACTGCGCCTAAATTTCCTTTACAGTTCTTCCGCCCGTCTAGCCAAGCTTTACCATTCTTCCTGTCTTTCCCACTTCTCATATGTCTGTTTTGAGAGCGAGACATTCAGAGGACGCGGCCCTTGTTCCTGCGGGTCTCCTTCAAGTTGTAGTCCTTCCAGCACGCGACAAGCGGGATAGTCAGGCACAGCACAGAGGTTGCACCTGGTTGCACCGATGCTCTGGTACCTTATACCAACACCGTACGCCCACACAATCCCATCGCGCATGGCTGATCCCCTCTCATACTGCAGCTGGACGACGAGCGACCCAAAGATCTCGGCGATCGTCTTGGGGCTGGCCTGTGGGAGCGCCTCGGCCAGCTTGTTCGGGAAGATGTTGTTCCAAAGACACCGGAGCCGATGCCAGAGCCGATGTTGGTGAAGAGCGAGAGCAGCGCGATGCAGACGGCGACGTTAGCGTGCTCAGCGGCGGACATGACGGCCATCTGCCCACAGATGACGAGCGTGGCCGCTGCGATCGTCATGAGGATCTGGCAGCCGATGATGGAACCGGTCGACTCGCCCGGCTGCCGGTACTTGATGGCAGGAACATAATTGCGAAGGTGCCGAAGCCGCAACGCCAGCCAGCGCCGTAGTAAAATAGCTCGGCCGCGGCAGGGCCAGCAAAGGCAGTGGCGAGGTAGGGCATCGAGTTGACGGCCAGGGGACGATTGCGCAGACTGGAAGTGTCAACGACGAAGACGTCAATGACATAGTTGATGCCCGTGTAGCCGATTTGGTAGAAGACCTGCCCCACGGCGTGCATCTCGACGTCCTGGCATGTGACCATCAAGATTAAGCCTCGCAGCCGGCGCGTTCAGGACACCCATCTTCGAAAGTCAAGAGGCACAGACTGGACATAACGACGTCCATTATGACCACCATCATGAGGAGACCCTCAACGCGACACCAGATGTCAATTATCTTAGCGATAGAAAGTCGGCATACGCCGCCGACGACGGAGGAAACGACGGTGGTCGCGGCGAGTTGACCATGCTTGCGGAAGGCACTCGTCACGTAGGGCAGCAAGTTGGAGGCGGTCATGGAGAGCATAGACATGGCCCAGTGATTGAAATAGATGCTAAGCGTTGCATTAGTACGTCGAAATAACCATGCATGAATCGAAGCTACTTGCAAGAGGTAAGCGATGATCATTGACTTCTTGTCCCAATAGGTGCATCAGGAAATTGGGTGGTAATGGCCTCCATCTCGGCAACGCCGTGAAAAATATGATTCCCTTTCTCCTCATCGCTACTTTCAGAATTAGACGTGTAGGGCATCGTGATCTCCCTCTTGGACTCGATGCTGGGGATACCGTTGGTAATAGTGGCCTCGGTTTCGTCTTCGAGAACCGTAGCGGGCGCGGCCTGGAACGTATCAACCGCAGCTTCAAGAGCGCAGTAAACCTCTAACCAGTGACATATCACTTCCGTGGACTAGCGATGTCATATCAGGTGTACATTGGTGAAACTAAGAGGCTTTACCTTACAAAGAATAAGTAAATCAACGAAGTCCCCACACAACTGACAGACGGGTGAAACATTGCGCCACCAGCAACAGAGAGTCTCAATCCCGCATACAAACATCTACCGTCGGAGCATCATCGTATATGCTGCTGTACAGCGACGGGGCATCGGCGCACCCAAGCGATGATTTATGTCGAATTCGCGGATCGGAGGAGGAAGAGACAAGAGTAGGCGAGGTCTGCCCTGAGTTGACATCTTCTGGGGTGCCCGACCGAGACCCGTGCCCACCACCAAGATCTTCCGCATGGGCGTCATCAACACCATCGCTGCCGTCGTTTGAATCCGCATCATCGTGAAGGGGCTCGAGGTCCATGATGTCCTCCACGGTCTCCACGGACACAATGGCGTCATCCATGTCCGCGCGGCTGTCTGGCGTTGATGACGAGGCGGCGGTGGAGACAGGCTTCCGACGCTTGCCAGATTTTTCAAGCTTGCGGAGGACTTTCCCAATGTACTCCTTCGCGAATTTCTTGATCTTCACCGTCTTCTCATCAGACAACGCATCCAACTTGCCCTCCTTATAGCTCGATGATCTCTTCTCCTTCTCCGCGATGATGTGCGTCAACTATGAAGTGAATGGCAGTGAGCCTCTTCCCCCGCTCCCTCAATCGACACTAGATATGCGGCTCACCTCCTTCGCGTAATTCTTAAACTGCTCGTGACTCATCTGGTCCTTATATTTGGACATGCACTTAACCACAACGGCACCGATCAGTTTAAGGAGCCGCTTCTCCTTGTTCGCCTCCTTCTCCTCTTTCGATGGCTTCTTCTGTTTTGATGAGGAGCTTGGCTTCTTCCGATGAGACTGCGTTTGTTCCATATCCAAGCTCGAGCCTGGTAGGTCGACTGGGGGGGGCTTCGGCTTGCTCGCCTCCTCCGCTGCCTTCGCAGCGGCTGCAATGATCGACGCAATGTCTTGCTGCCGTCTCGCTTCAGCTGCCCGTTGCGCGGCGATCTTGTCTTGCAGACTGGGCTCATAGACTTTGCTATATTGGACGGATGGGGGAGTCTTCGGTCGAACCCTTTCCGATGGAAGTACAAATTTCGGAAAATCGTCTTCTGGACGAGAACGCTTTGACGGCCGCTCATTCTCGTCATGATGGATTATGATAGGCTCAGCGGATTGATCATCGTTGTCCTACAACTTGGTGAGTATCACCGACATCGATGCAGTAGCGAGTACATACCCCCTTTATGCGTTTCGGTATCCGATACGCATACTCGAGGCTCTCCCACTGTGCGAGCAACTTCTTAGCCAGTGTCGCAAGATTTTCATTGTCCGACTCGGCGCATAACTGCACAGGTATGGTAACTTTTGAATCCTCAACTTTGTTGCGCTGGATCAATGGCCAGGTCATCATGCACTCCATGGCCTGCGTGAGCAGTCAGTATGCTCGAATGATCGGAGATTGGCTGATGATTCACCAGGGTCTTAATTTCGATGTCCTGGCTGTAGTCCTCAAGTACATTGGTCATGACACTAAAGCCGCGCAAGCGCATCATTTGACGCAGGGCAGAGAGGTCTTCCGTTAACTACAGTCGAGCTTCAGGGTCGATTCGGTCGCCGAGGATGGACGCTATCTCACCTTGATACGCATCAAGAGCTTTGTTAGAACCTTCCTGCTCTGTGTCTGCCGCATGGCTTGTACGACCTTCGGTACATCTTTGAGGATGAGTGGTTTGAGATCGGGCTATAGGAAGGAAGGTCAGATGAAGTAACTAGGGAGAAAAGTAAGAGACGTGCAATGAAGTCTTCGTCCAGCTTCTTCCCTTTCTTCTTCCTGCTCCCCTTCAGGCCGAACTTCTCTACTTCCTCAGTGATGCCGAGGGCTTATAGGATTGTCAGGTGTCAGAATTCATATTCACAGATTAGAACATACCATCCAGGTAGAGATCGTCCATGGCAGCAAGGTCCGTCTGTGTCTTGCCACCGATGAAGCCCACACAATTCGGTTCGCCGCAATAGCATATTTGTGCATCATGACTGTCATCGTGGATCTATGAGCGCGGTACAGGCAAATGAGTGTTCTACTCACCCGTATCTGTCCACGTTATAGTTGAAAGTCAGCTCCTCGTCCTTCTTGATGGGGCGGTTCGCGAAGATGCCCATTCGGACGTGCTCGCCGACTGTCCACTTAGCGACATAACAGTTGGGATTACAACTGTGGTTCGCGAAACGGCCGATACCCCCGCGTTTGGTGGCATCGATAAACTGAAATCGTGGCATCAACGACATATGGCGGAGTTGTGACTGGGAAGTACGTACCTCATCCTTCTGCAGCATCATAAAGTAGAAATGCCGGATGCCCTCCTCAGCGTATTGTCGCATCCGCTTCAGAAATGACGGCTGGCTGACGACATCGCCGACATACTCGTAAATGAAGGTGTCCCTGGAAGACACTGGTCACTACAGTCTCAGAGCAGAGCAAATGAGGAAGGTGAGAGCGCACTTATGTAAATCTGCTGAGGCACGAAGACCGAAACCCTTCATCTCAGTCTTGACAATTTCGATGGGTGCATATTGTTTGCGCTGAAAGCTGCGCAGCCATGAGATGTCTGGTAGAGAACGGTGCAAATCTGACACTTACCGCTGGTTCTGACAATACGCCCTACATCGACAGTCGTCCGGCAAACACTCCACCTGTGTCAGCCTGTTGATACAATCGGAATTGTGCCCGCAGGCAGCATCAGGGTCGTCTTCGCCTATAGCGCAAACCCGAATTTGTTAGTAAATTGTTGATGACAGGCATTGAGGAGCACTCAAAGCAAAAAGCGGAATATGAAGTGAGAGAGACTTTGCGAAACGCCTTGTAGCGGCCCTTACACCTAATTGAGGTAGATACGGCATCATACAGGACTACACATAGCTATAAGTCCCCATTCATAGCCGCGCGTCGAGCCGCCGCCGTACGAACAGGAGTAGGTCACAATCAACGAGCCGGGGTACCGGAGGTCTTCAAATGATACATCGAACCAGGGAGGATGGACAGTCGATACAAAGCCAGGATGGAAGGAACAATAGGGGGAAGAATCGAACTGACCGGGTTCATACTGGCAATCGCACGTCATGCTCTCCAGAGCCTCCCTCGACTTCCCAAGCGTACCGTACTGATAGAAGTTCTTGGGAATCTCGGTGAAAGCCTTCATGGCTTCCTCTGTCGCGACAGGCAAATGTCCAATCAATTGGACGGGAGCCTTCGGTGGTTTGCGCTTGGACTTCGTCGACAATGCCGAGTTAGCGGACGGCGTGGATTTGTGGAGGGAGTCGTCATTCATCGCCTCTACTGATGCACTCCGCGACATGCCAGGATCGAGACTGTCCTCTTTGACAGTGACAGGAGCAGACAATTCCGCATTCTGCTCGTCCCTGACTGTCCTGAGATCGAGAGACTCGGCCTTGACAACTTCGGAGTCAAAGAGTAGAGCAGCAGAGGAAGGGCCTTTGAAGTGTATCTCCGTCATGGTGGACATGGTTGAGTCTAAGTCCAAGGTGGAATAATTGACTGAAACCTGCGGTATTTGAGAGAAGCAGTTGATCGTCCAGACAGTGGGCCGGGAGGAGAGGATTAGACCCGGTCCTTACGCAGTAAATAAGTTATGTCACAAAGCAGATCGTGGAGGAGTTCAAAGCAGCTCCGAGCCCAGTCAAAAGAAAAGACGCAGGACAAGTCCAAGGATAGAGCCTTAAGGTCGTCGTCCAGATCCAAAGAACACAAGCCGCAGGCGCCCGACATTGGTCTATGACCGGACCCTCTAAAATCCCTTCCTCCTCCTTCGTCCCATCCCGATGTCATGTCTTCGTCCACAGTTGGGAAAAAGCGAAAGCGCGGTTCGGATGGCTCAGACAAGGCCACGCTGCAGTTGAGTACTCGGCCTGCTAGCCAAGTGGGTCCCGTTCTCGGTGAGCACAGTGCAATTTGCCGGCAAAAGTGGCAGGTCTCACTTGTTTCGCAGCAAGCTTTCCATCGTTCAAGCCACCGAAATCGACCCCCTTCCAATGCTATGCACAGAAGGAGAGGGACAGACAAGGGCCGTTTGATACACTGCCAACCATAGTTGCAGGGGAAGCAGAGACGGTAGAATTCTTCTCTGCAGACTGTGGTCCGCTCTCTTCAACAGGTTCGAGGTACGTGGATCTATTGGCGTACCTGTCGCCTTTCTGACCAGATTCTGTGCAGTTATATGATTGGCGTACATGATAAACGCACAAATACTACAACGCTCCGACCCGTTCCCCTACACGTCCTTGCGCGCCAAGTCAAACCTCTGAAGGACCTGAAACCTATCGAGGTCTCGACGGAGGAACGGATGACGCTACGTAATAGCCTTGGTGAAACATTTGGTACAAAGAAGGCGAAGGCAGCTATCCGAGCCCGAGAGAGGAACAGGGTGGATATCGATGCTATGAAGGATGTTGCTGGTCACCTGCAGGATACCATCATGCAAAATACCGATACTCTTCCCACCGCAGGTGCGTAGCTCCAGCCATAGTCACAGTTTCTCTCAAACTCATGACGGCCTATATCGTCCATAGAAGAAGCAAGAGCGACCGCAGACAGCAATAGACTCATCCCTCCATATAACGCGGATGCTGAACGACCACAAGACGTTTACTCCTTGCATGCCATCATTCCAGAGGCGGAACTAAGCGCTCTTCCTATAAACGCATTCAAGTCTGCAAAGTCACAACAAGAGCGATATGCACTGCTACCATTCGATAGGTCAGATTGGCTGAGGTTACAACTCAGGCTCATCTATTCGGCGCCTGAGCCCAACAAGTCCGAGTTGTACGCCTTAAATTTTGCCACATCTGCCGCCGTATTGACTGTTTGCATGGTAGGAAAGTACTGTACTACATCTCGACTATGATGGCGTTCTATAAGAACTCCCGCAGCGTTGGTGACAAGGAGGCCCTGCAACAACGCCTCTCTGGAGTCCCACATATAGTGGTTGACGGTCTCATCTCACGGTTCACAGAGAAGGAGCGCGATAGCAATAAGTTCGTCGTTACGGCGTATCGTGTCTCTATAGGTCTTGTCTCACAATTGACCTGCCAGAGTCAAGATGACGCCGCAAACAGAGACTATGCTGCTCACATACATGTTTGCGCTTGTTCTCCGTATAGACGATTACGCTACAGACACAGAGGCCGTTGCGCATGATCTGAGCATGCCCTCTTCGAAGTGAGTCTCCATGGTTTGACCGTTAGTGTGATGGCTTAATCGCGGTTCCCAGAGTAAACGGATTATTCAAGGCTTTAGGTATGTGCCTCATTCAACTGACATTTACTTAACTGCAACCATGTCTTCGGCAGGTTGCATCATCAAGAAGCTCACCTTCGCTGAGCTGAAGACCCGCGGTCTGCCGGATGCGGCGGCAGAAACCAAGCGCGCAGTCCTGAAGGTCCCACTCGAGTTTCCCAAGAACAGGATAAAGCGCGCGAGGCGGTAGCCCGGTAGCTCGGTAGCTCGGAAAAGCAGTGGGGATATGTGTCTTGGCTTGGTTGATGATCAGTGGAGGGACGTACGTTCAACGTCACGCAAGGTTGTAATCCGTTGGCCGTTGCCACCCGCATGAGTGGAAATGCCATGTAGGGCTACCGATGCGATCTCGTGTATGCATTCAACAGCGCACGAGTCTCAGAGGAAGCTGCTTTGTGGTCGTATCGTGAATTGGTGTTGAATCTTGTACACAACGAAGGGCCACCCTGCAACAATGATGATCTCATTGCCAGAACTTCTTCTTTGATCTAGGTACGCTACCTCATCATACAGCCGCTGACGCTCTCGCAGTTGTGGGTGGGCACCATGATACTCATCAGAGCTTCAGGATGATGGGAGATGAGTCCGGCATCCCAGGCTTGAGGCCCAGAGAAAACCCACGTCCCATTGGGGCCCATTCACATATATTCGTGTATGCAAATCTACTGGAAATGACCGACTATTCCGATTCCACTCTAAGGAATCGGGTATTAGGAACATGGGCTTACTTAAGCAGCTGCACCGGCTTCGCTGCCGATTGGTTCCAACGCTCTCTCCAGAGCGAATTGATTGCATCGACCATTTAAGACTGTTTATCCTCATCAACTCACGCTCAAGTTGCTCCCCTTGGGCCATCTCACCGTTCTCAGTTGGTGTCTTAATGGAACATGTCACAACCTCTCTGCCTGTCAGGTAGTGACCTGTGTGCTTGCTGCTCTGCTATACCTCATTGCTCTCTCTTTGAAGCGCATGCTCTATCTAATCTTCATTCCTCCTTGGGTGACACTACAAACCCAACACATGCTCAGGCTGCACGTCCATACCCATGGCTGCAATCATCATAACTCCCTTGTACTATAGAACCCCTGCCCCATTGACTGCCATCTTCCTTCATAAACCTGTTACACTCTGTGCGGCCCATAACCCACACCATGGACTCCCACCCTGAGCCCCACACCTTGAACTCTGTACCCCTACCTCTGCATTCCCTGTCATGACCCCCTCCCGGGACCCCCATTATTTCCCTTCCTGCACCCCCTTTCCCGCACAGCACATCCAGCCTATTGTCCATTCTTATTATTCTTTCCCATTGTCTTCCCTTCCCCTGTAGCACAGTGTTTCCTCTCGCGCGCCTCGGACCTTATTGTCCTTAGCGCTTATTGTCTGATGTACATATATACCGCTTCGCTGGCAGCCTGGAGACTCAGTTTCGACCTCTTGTCTCCAGGTAAGCCCTCCCCTGTACTTCCCTGTAGACACTCATTCAATATACCTTGTCTCCAGCCCTGATCGTCGAGCCCCGCTCCGCTCTCACTGCGCAAGACTCGTTTCCACCCCTGCTCGTCTTGTGAGTTCCCTACTCCCTCGACGCTCAGTCGTTACATTCCCCCACCCATCTCCACTCCTGTTCTCCACGTTCCATTCCCTGTTCTCCGTTCCCCATACTCCGTGCTCCATACTCCAGCTTGCACTTCTTGCTTATGATAAGTTATCTCTGCTTTGTTCCCACTTTAGTTTAGTCTTCCTATACTTCCTTGCTCCAGACTTGGGTTCCCGTCCTGCTTGTCTCACTCTTCCCGAGACACCCTCCTGTGTCACGACCTAGGATCAAGCGAGAGTAGGGAAGATGAACTAGAGGGGACAAGGGTGAGTTGACTGAGGCTTGTGCAGCACTAGCGAGCAAGACTTGAACGTAGAGTTGGAGACAAGATGTATTGAGCATGTACTACAGGGGAAATACATCTGGGGCTTACCTTGTCACGACTGAGAGTCGAGGGAAGAGGGAACTTATGCGACGAGCAGGGGTGACGACGGGTCTTGTGCAGCGAGAGCGGAGCAAGGCTCGACGGTCAGGGCTGGAGACAAGTTATATTGAACGATGGTCTACAGGGAAGTACAGAGGGGCTTACCTGGAGACAAGAGGTCGAAACTGAGTCTCCAGGCTGCCAGCGAAGCGGTATATATGTACATCAGGACAATAAGCGCTGAGGACAATAAGGTCCGAGGCGCGCGAGAGTAACTACCATGCTGTGGGAGAAGGGAACAATAAGAGAGAGAACAATGGGGAAGAACAATAAGGAGGAACAATGGACTAGACATGCTGTGCGGGAAAGGGAAATAATGGGGGTCCCGGGAGGGGGTCATGACATACCTGGAGACAAGAGGTCGAAACTGAGTCTCCAGGGTGCCAGCACTACAGTATATATGTGTCTACAAGCACCAAGGACAAACAAGTCTAAAGTGCTGGGAAGCATCAACATCGCAATGGAGAGATGTACTCAAAACACGATGGGAGATGCACTCAAAACAGGATGATGATGAAAGACAAACAATCAGAATGTGATGAAGATGAAAAAAAATAGATACATAACCCAAAGTATTGGATTGAGGGTGGAGATGAACAATGAAGGAAACAAAGTGGACCGGTTCATGACATCCTGCGCCGCGAACCCCAGTCTTGCCTCACCCTCCCGTTCCGTGTCTTACCCTTCCTGTC